>BPLR01013458.1:0-105345 GCA_021605095.1 Caerostris extrusa | reverse complement strand
CATTGCTGAAAGTTAAACATTCCAGTTTCCTTACATGAACTCGTTTTACTCAGTAAATATTCAAAATAATTTATCATATAAAGTAAAATTATAAATTTATGAATGTAATTTTTCATTTCAATGACAAAGTTATTCTCAATATGGCATTTTATTTATATTATTTGAGGTGTGACCTTTAATAAATAAAAGTTCCTCATTTCTATAAACAGTGGAAAATTTAGTAAATTAAAATAATATATAGTTTTCTTAGTTGGCATTAATTTATCAATACTTATATTAAAAATAAATTTATATGTTTAAATGTAGTGTTTTTAGTTCTATTTTGAAAATAAAAATTAATGATGTTATCAGAGAATTTTTGTTTTGAAGATAATATTTTTTTACCTGTAAAGTTGCTATTTTTCTTCCTTCTTTTCGAAATTACTCTTAAAATTGGAATGTTTGCATCTCCTTGCAAAATATATATAGAATTGATTATGAAAAAAGAATCTTATCAGTTCAAAAATACTTGGAAAAAAATTATGCCTGCTAATGTTAGATATATTATAGATTTTGCCAATATACTGCAAAGTGAGGATCTATTATCTTATGTAATTAAAAACCTAAACTGTTTTATATGCCAGCAGTATGGTTTATTCTGATTTTACGAACAGTTATATCTAAATGTCAAGCTTATGTTTAAAAGTAATACGTCAATCCTTTTCTCTTCAAAATTTATGTTGAAGATCAAATGTATAAAATTATTTCCCGGTTGTAAAAATTGTAGCCATTATATTTAGGAAAACATGCAAAGCCACAAACTGAATTATTTTGTGTAATGTAAATAAAGTATTTTATGACTTATTTATGCAAACAGAGTAATTATATGGATTCTGTAAGAAAATATGCACCTGTATATTTCTGTGTGTATGTCAAAGTTTTTTTATTTAATTTTTCTTAAAGTTTGAACCATGTGGGTTGCCATAAATTGGGGGAAGGGAATACCATATTATTATCTATACGTATAACATTGATTCCTTGTGTCTTCACAATTTGTAATATCAATCAATAAATACTTTTGTGTTGTAAAAAAATTATAATATTACGAATATTTTAACGCGCCAGTCTATGATAACTATCTTCATTAAATATCATATTTAACATATTAAAACAAGGTATTAACAGAAATTAATTATTATAGAATGCAATCTCTTTTAATTACCGTGGATCATCCATAAAAACCATTATTAACGCAAGAAGCTGCTGCTGCACAAGAGTTTTGAAATCAATAGATCCTTCATCTGAATTGGACAACGATATATCCCTGAAATGACTAATTGATTAATGTTCTTGCATCATCTTTGTAATATTTCCAGGTTAACTCTCTTCTACTTGTGCTTAAGATTCCATTATTTTAGAAAGTTTCGTGTTTCTTTGTAGATTCACAGCAGGTACAGAAAGGAAAATAATCCCTCTTCAACCCTCAAGCTGGGCATCTTCTATAGTCTTGGTGTGGATACAGAGGTGGCTACAATTCCTTTCGTCTGCAGAGCTTCCTCGACACTGATATTTCATAACCCACAAGATGTGCCATCCAGAGCCAACCCCTGCTCTTGATGAATTAAAGTAACCTAAACATTTAATTATGTCCCGAGAGAGAAGCCTTGTTTTTAGATAAACGTGTATAGATCTTGTAATTTGTTTTTAATAATCTTAATTTTTCTCAGTTAGTTTCTCAAGAGAGTGTTTGCGAGTAATCCTTCCTCATGGCAAAGCTCATGTGATGTTAAGTGGAGCATAAGTTTACACTCAAACCACTTAGAAATGAGACACCATAATGCAATCATAGATGATATGTGCTCAAAAAATTATTCCCCTGTTTATGAACATGCGTTGTATGAAATATTTTGACGTTGCAGAAGGAAGATTTTAAATGCATGGGATAAAGGTAAAAAAACATAATTGTAAAAAGATTGTTAAATAATTTTTTTAAAATTATTTAGTCACACTATCATGTATTTTAACATCCATGTTTTATATTAAGAGGAAACATTTTGCACTGTTTGTGTCAGTAAGTATTTTAATAGAAATAAATTTAATAATTTAAACTAAATTATTTTTAAATAAAACAGAATTACTCTTATTTTTTTTTTCTACTGGGAATTTTAAAACAAATGAAAAAATTTCAAAATGTACTTTAATAAATATTTAATATTTAATGTTACTGAAAATAATCACAAGTTTGCTTAAAAAGTGTTACAAATATTTGAATAGGGAAAATTAGAAAATAATAAGTGTTATTAATTTTTTTTTTTTTTCAACTTTCAAAAAGTGTTATTAGCTTACATCAAATAGAAGATAAACCAAAAAAGAATAAATCATATTTTTAATCTTAAGGGTTTTTTTTTTTTCAATTCCTTCTATTAGCTCACACTCTTCCTATATATATCTTGTTCAAATTTTCAATCCTTAATAAAATACTTTTTATTCATTCACTCAAGTTCAAATACATTTTTTAACTTGCTAGGGGATGACACTGATGTTAATACAGTTTTTTCAAATATTAATTCATTAATTAAATTTAATTAATTAATTTTAGTTTTATGGTTTCATGTATCCAATAATAGATGGCACCAGATATAACAGCAAAATTTCTACTTTATTTTGTAAAGGACTTTTCTGCAATATAATAAAAAAAAGTAGCAATTGACTTGAATTTTTTATATTATTTGTTGCATTTTATTCTTGTGGTATGAACATGAAATTAGTTTATTTTCAATACTTATTTCAAAGTTAAAAAAATCCCGAATTTACGAATTTTAATTGAAGTGAAAAATATGTGGACATATTTTTTCACTTATTTCAGCTGCGAAAATTAAATATATTATGTAAATGATAGTTATATTAACATCCTAAAAAAAATATTAACCCTTATATATATTTTGAGAAAAATACAACAAAAATGACATCCGCTGTAAAAATAGCAGTCATGTAAATGCCAACCATTTTACTGCAAAAATCTCAATTATATTTAGTTATGACGTCAATATTGAAATTAGAAACAATTTTCTAATTCTCAATGCAGTGCAGCAATTTTATGTCTCCCAACCAAGTTCAACCAATAATATTTTATGTTATACCATTTTGTTATTTTAGAAATTTTTGAAAAAAATTAATTATGCATTTTTACTATATTCTAAGCTTTAAGCCAATTAAAGTAGTTTAAATTATATAAAATATATTCACAAACTTATCAAGAAAGAATTTTTTACAATTTTTAAACTTTACTTTAGTTCCCAACTAAAAATAACTTCACTGAAATGTATGTGTCAAGTGGTATTCAACTGAAAATATTAAATCACAGATCACACATTCTCTGCACTACAACTACAACGCCATGAGCTACACAAAAATGAAATACAGTCTTACAATATTTTTACAGTCTTGCATATCGTAAGTAATCGCTTTAGAAGCACATATTTTAGGTAAATTTTAAAACACACATAATACAAAAATCACATGATTAGTTTTTTACTGTAAATAAAATCTTTTCCAATGAAATTGTTTCGTGGTGCGTGCCGATATTAATTAGTGAAAAAGAAAACAGTCACGATATTATAAGAATTTTATTAATTTTCTTCTCACGCATTTTCAATATCTTCCCACTCATTTTTCGTGGGCGTCACGAGCAACGTATCTAATGTGACCATGTATTTTTCCTGAAAGCTGGACCTCTGCTAATTTAAATAATTGTACCTATATTCAAGAAAACGGATGTTTTTCATGGCTTTTATTTATTAATGAAACTGACAGGAATGAACATGTGTCTTTTTTATGTAATTTATACGGCCTTATATTTTTCTGAAGAATTAATTTATTTTGAGAAATGAATTTTGAAAATCTTTGATGTTGATTTCAAATTCGATTCAAACTTTGCCACGGTTTCTGAAATTTTATTATGTTTATAAACCAGGTATTTTGTTAAATTTTACCATTCACATATTTTTAATCCTCTAATAAAGAAAACTAGTTTAAATAGTGTTTGCTTATTTTACAGAATCTTCAACAGCTATAGTTCTCATATATTCTTTTTTAACATCATAATAACGAGAATTTTCGGTTGGAAATCCTCGTTATAATGATGTTAAAAAAGAATATATGATAAATTCTTACAATTTTGAGTAAGATGTGAGCGAGGGCAGAGGCTTTTGACAGACTAAATATGTATGACTTAGTGCGCATGCCTGCATGCTATTATCGCTAATGCAGCTAAATGCTATCATAGCAATTTAATTTTTTATTTTTAACACCTTAATTTTTTTTTATTTTTAGCACCTTAAATTTTTTTTTTATTTTTAACATCTTAATTTTTTATTTTTAACAACTTAATTTTTTTAATTTTAACATATTTTTTTTTTATTTTTAACATCTTAATTTTTTATTTTTAACACCTTAATTTTTTTTTTTTTAAAACCTTTATTTTATTTTTATTTTTAACACCCGCTATTTTTAACATCTTAATTTTTTTTTTTTATTTATAACACTTTAAATTTCTTTATTTTTAACACTCTATATTTAAAAGAATGTTTCGTGGGAAGCTCTCTTTTAAAACATTAAATTTTACCCAAAAATTTTATTTAGAGACAATAGAACAAGCTAACTGAAAACGTGATGTATGGTCACATTACTCAAACCAGAACAATATTTTGTTCAAACATGATAAATAATAAAGGTATATATTCAATGACAAATTAAATATTTTTGAGGACTCCTGAATTATTCCTTATTCTGAGACTCCTGAAATTTACTGATATTATTATATTTTTGTAAGTACAATTCAAATTATTAGGTAATTAATTATCCAATTTTCTTAAGAATAAGAAACCAGAGAAAAAATATTGAATGATAAATTCTTTCAAGATAATTTAGCAGAAAATATAGCAAAAGTATACACTTCTAAAAGCATTTTTTAACATGAATAGTTGCGAATGAAATTATTGTGCTCATCATTTAAGAATAAACTGCTCTATAATTACATTTTTTTAGCATCATATAATCACAAGTTTTTAAAAGTATCAAAATAATGGACGGTAACATTCAAATAAGTATGGATGACAGGCTTAGGTCGTATACGATAAAACACTTGATATATATTTATTATGAACATAATAATTGAAAGAGTTACAGAATATATCATTAATTTTTATCCAAGCATCAATTATGTTATTAAATTAAGTATTTTTTTAAGTTTAAAGTAATTATCTTTCTAAACCACATCAACAATAGTTATATAGAAGTAAAAAGTGAATTAAAAATATTAGCATAAAATATATTTGAAAAAAAAAATAATAAAATGACATTTAATGTTTTTTTTAATCTATAGTAATGATAATTTTATTTAAATAAATAATAAATAAATCAAATCACGGTAATTTAATTTTAGTAAATTATAGTAAAGAAATAAATTTGAAAATAATTAATTATAAAGGAATTTTTATTACTAGAAAAATAAAAGTTATTTGAACGTTTACAAAATTATTTTTAATTACACTTCCAAAACTGAAGAAGATAATTTCTTCAGAATTTTACAGACTTGAAAAATTATGTTAATTTACTGCTTGTGTTGCTGTCTAATACTGTATTGTCTATGCTGCTGTGTTTTCAACAAAAGAAATTTTTAATACAAATTAAAAACTACGAGATTTATCTAACAATCAAAATGTTAAGGTAATTATAGCCTAAACTTTAAGTAAACGTAAGAATAAGTAATAGAGAGGAAAAAGAACGTTACCTTCTCTTGGAAGGAAGCTATCTAATTAGCTCTCTTTTGTGCAGATAGCATTTTCCTGGATTCGTTTTTGTATGCACTTTTGGAAAAACATTGTCTGTTTTTTTTTTTTTTCTACTATACGTGACCAATTAAAGAGACTTGATGAATGCAGTGTTGATAATATCGTAACCTTAAATATATGTGACACTAACCTTGTTTAAAGTTATATTGTAATTATTTTCAAATATGCCTATAACAAATAAAAAATGTGAAGAACGTATTATGTGAATAATTAACAGTTAATTAATGAGATAGATTTTAACATCTTTTAAAAAGTTAAAATATAATATCGCAAACTGAGCTTATGTACAGGAACTTTTCCCCTTGAGAGGTTTGAATACATCATTCATTTTAATTACCTGAATCTTTATTATTATTTTTATTTTGGGGTTTAACAACACACAGTGTAATTAATGTTTATATTTCTAAAGTAAAATAAATATAGAAGATAATTATTTCATATATTCGGTAGTTTCAACCCAAAATTCTTAACAAAAGAAAGTTAATGTATAGTCTTCCAAATAAGTATTATTTAAGGCATCAAAAGGCTTTTATAACATATGAATAGGGGAAATTCATGTTGTTAAATTCTTTTCAGTAACTTGAAATATTTGTATGTGGATTTTAAACAAGTTTGTTTGATTAAAAACTATTTTTGGCTATTAACTCTACTATCATCTTTTTGTTCTAGTCTTAGAAAATCTTCAAGATCACAATCATTTTTAAATCTTCATTCTTTTCTTGAAAAGTGATAATTATTTGGTTTATGTTGAATATATTTTGAAGAAATCAAATTATGAATTCAAACAGATTCTTTTAGCTATTTCAAAGAAAGCTATTCACTCATTTTTTTTAAATATAATGTTGCGGGGTGGTTGTGTTATGTTAGTGTTAAGCCTTACATTTCTACAGTAAAATAAAACATAAAATATAATTATTTCATACATTTTGTAGTTTCAACCCAAAGTACTTTAAAAGAAAGTAAAAATAAATTCCTGAAATTAAGTATTTGAGACATCAATACGACTTTTATAACATGTGAATGGGAGAAATTCTGTTGTTGAATTCTTTTGTTTATTTTTTTAAGCCACTTGGAATATCTGTATGAAATAATTTGCTATAGTATATTTTAAAAAAAAAAAAAAATATATGAAAATATGTTTGACTATTAATTCTACGGTCATCCTTTCTGTTCCAGTCGTTTAAAAATCTTCAACACCACAATCATTTTTAAATCTTCAACCCTTTTCTTGAAAAAAGGACTCATGTTTTATTTATGTTGAATATTTTTTTGAAGAAATAAAATTATGAATTCAAACATATTATTTTACGTATTACACAGAAAGTTATTCATTATTTTTAAAAATATAATAATGTTTGGTGGTGTTATGTTAGTTTTAATGCTTACATTTCTACAGTAAAATAAACATATTGTAGTTTCAAACAAAGTACTTAAAAAAATAATAATATATTCTTTAAAATAAGTATGTGAGGCATCAATACGGTTTTTATAACATACGAATGAGAGAAATTCTGTTGTTGAATTCTTTTGTTTATTTTTTCAGTGCCTTGAAATATTTGTATGCGTATTTTAAACATTTTTGCATAATGAAAAATATTTTTGGCTATTAATTATGTTTTTCTTTTTAGTTCTAATCTTGTAAAAATCTTTATAGCTTTTCATGAAAAGTGACAAATGTTTTACATACGTTGAATATTTTTTGAGCAAATCAAATTACGAATTTAAACATATTCTTTTTTACCTACTTCAAAGAAAGTTATTCACTCATTTAAAAATCACTCATTTTTAAAATGACATTGTGTGGTGGTGTTAGGAATTAAATAATTTGTCATGCAAATAAAAATCGATTTTATTTTGAAAGTTTTCAAAATAAAATTTTCATTTGAATGAACCAGGACATTCCTCAAATTATAAAAAGCACAAAAACATTTATTTAACACACATTTTTTAAAATTAATTCAAAATATTTTAACCTTCCAGAAGTCCAAATCGAAATATTCTAACTTTCTAAAAATCCTCCAGCTTATTTTCAAAAAAAAAAAAAATAAATAAATAAATAAACCTGATTCTAAAATAAGGTTTAAAGAAAAAAAGACAAACAAAAGTAAATCTCACAACAAGGTATTTCGGATATTCTCTTTCTTTCATAACAATAAATTATTAATGAAAAATCGAAAACTAACCGTCAAATAAATATATGTTAATACTGATTTATTTTCCTCAGTGAATTTTTTTGTAATAAATTTATGCCTTATATATTTAAATATTTGATTTCTAGGAACTGCATTCTTTTAGAACAGGAAGATAAAAATTTCGTTCTCTGATAGGAGAAAATAAAATTATGGTTCATCCCACTAGTCACGTCTTCGCAAATCGCAGTTGAAGAAACTAAACTTCAGGAAAATTCAATAAATCTGATGAAAATATTCACAAAGGATGTGTATTTTCTGAAACTGATAACGTAAAACGTAGGGCATTTTCTGTCATTCTTTATTCATGCCCTACCTTTTCCCATGTTCCGAATCGAATCCAACCCCTTCAGCTACAGATACAGCGGAAAAAGTTATATACAATGTAAATATCGATTTATTTTTCGTTATCTACAATGTCGTGTGTTGCATTTTTAGTTGTATCACGAGAAACAATTGTATTTTGCCTACAGGTTATACAGGTATATTTTGAGTTATTTATTTTCCATTATTATTATAATACCACAATTATTTCTCAGTTAAAATTTAATAATGTTGGGTTATATTTTGCTTACATATTATTAAGCCTTTCACATAAAAATCTTTTACGCCTGAAGGCAAAAAATTAAAACGTGTTTGATTATATTTTTTTATTTTTTAAATCTCAAAAAAATCAACCTCCCTTAAATTTTGTCTGCGAAAACGTATAGAATATTGCGGAAGGCATTCGGTGAGCATTCCTATATCAGAATGAAATGTTTAGAAGTGGTATAAACAGTTAAAAAGAGGCAAAGAACGCGTTGAAGACGAAGAGCCCTCTGGTCGACCATCAACCTCCACCGACGAAGTTTAACGAAGCAACATTAAAGATTTGTTGCTTGCAAACCGTCGATTTACAATTAGAGACCTTGCTGATGATGTTGGAATTTCAAAACTTAATACGTGTTTGATTATATTTTATTCTTTAAATCTCACATTAATCAAAGAGCCAAAAAAATTGGAAAACAATAATTTTACAATAAGCAAAAACCTTTACATCGTATATTCGATTTTACTAATAAATAACAACTTACACGTTTTCCTCTTTTTAGACATACCAGCTCTATACATTCATCCATATAGCTAATTTTTGAAACATTTTTGTAATACATGTTTTTAATATTTACGCTTTAAGATAGTAACATATACAATATGAGGTTAAAGTAATGTTATTGTATAGTATAAAAAAAAATGTGACCGACTTTTTTTTTATTGATGAGTTTTAGTCCAAATTAAACTAATAATCAGTTGTATAGTAATCATCTTGGTGAATTTAATTTTGTTAAAATAATAATTATGTAAAAATATTTACTTATGTTTACAATAATAACATACTATAAGCATAATTGTATACTATGTATGTATACATATATATTATCCATCTCATCAACATACTTCAGTTATAAGTTGAAGGAATTGAAAATAATTGTACTTAATCTAATAAAATAAAAGCAAAACTTAGATAAACGATAAATTATAATACATAAATTTTTATCGTTATTTGAAAATAAATATTTTTAATTTATTTTATTTTCCAATTCTAAATAAATAAAAAAAGTTTTTAAACTATAAAATATTTTTTATAATAAAATATCCATTATTTACTGTTATAAATGTTAAAATTTCTAGAAATGTTTTAATTATTGGATTCTTATTTTTTAAACACTCATTTTTTTAAATTTTATAGATTCCTAAAAGTAGAGTTAATTTCATTACAGGGAATATATGTTTTTTTCTATTAATTAAAAATAATATATTTCAAATCTGTAGTATTCTTTAATCACAGCTTTCAGCAAACACATCCGAAAGCAGCTATTAACATTTTTTTAAGATTTAATATTAAAATAGAAACTAAACATAAAAATAAAAATTTTAATAATAAAAGAACATGATTATTTTTTGATCTCATTATTTCTGTCACTCAGAGTAAGAATTCTTTTCTATTTTAAGTCATATTTATTTCTACATTTCTATTGAAAATAGATATGGACTGTTATTGCTGCCTCCTAATAATGCTGGAATGTTTTTTACATTAAGTTCTGATAGAAAATTTAATATGGTCAAGGAATCAGTACATCTGAAATATTTTTAATCTTTATATTTGTTTGAATCATATGAGTTAATTATATTTATTTAATCAAATATCTAAAAATGTGTTTAAGTTCACTAATAAAATTTTAGATTAGAGCTTGGGAAATGGAGTTTGACCTGATGGCCAAGTGACTAGTGCTCTGGCATTCGGAGGACAAGATTCGGGTTTGAGTCGAGGAGGTGCCATGGATGTTTGTAGTAGTTCGGAATCCACTTTAAGCTGTAGGTCCCTGAATAATATGACTGCAGAGAGCCTTGAGCGTAGGACTGTCAGCCTTACCCGGTAAAAAGAAAACATCTCTTGTCACGAAATCAGCCAGTAGATTTTGGTCCACCATGGGGCAATTGCTCCATTGAAGAAGAAAAAGAAAAGAAATTTACTTTAGTTCCGTAAAAATATAGTATAATCTAAGTTTAAGCTCTCATTTGCATAATATTACAGATTTACAATATTTACATTTAAAATTACACATTTCTGAGATTTCTAAGTATTATTTAAGTCATTGTTACAATTGTATTTTTTGTCGCTCTAATTTGCCACTGACATTTAGTGAGCATTTCGTTGCTTTAGTAAAAACTCACAGAATATCAATATCTTAAGAATATTTCCACACTTTTAAAATACCTTTAAAAATAATTCAGATTTCGGAATTCTAAAATCATTATTGTTTTAGTTCTGTGTAAAAAATGTGATATAAAAATTAGAGGATGTACACAATCAAATAATCTTTCCAAATTTTTAAGGGTTCTAAGGGTTAGAAATAATTCAGATTACGTCATTCTAAAGTCATTATATTTTTAGTTCTGTCCAAATGTGATATAAAAATCAGAGGATGTAGAAATTAAAATAATCTTCCCAAATTTTTAAAGTGTCATTAGAAATAATTAAGATAACGTCATTCTAAAATCCTTATAATTTTAGTTCTGTGTAAATGGGATATAAAAATCAGATCATGTAGAAATTAAAATAATTTTCCTAGATTTTACAAATTTCCAATTTACAAGATAATCGGCATCACTTCATTCTAAAAAAACCAACTAAATTGTTTGCGTTACAAATATGCCACCATGATATAAACATTACACAGTTTTCTAAATTCTAATAATCTGCCAGAGCTTTATTTCCTTTAACGGAATTTAATAGAGAATAAAAACTCATCAATGTCTCTATTCTAAGCTATTTTTATACTTGAAAACATGGCACGCTTTCTTTTTTGTTAAATAACAATGGCCGTAACATTCTATCTATAGCAGACTGACATTCGTTGAATAGACCTGACCTGGAAAAAAAGATAAAAGTTCTTGTAGGAAGATAAAGAAAAAAAGGTATGACACTTGGAAGTGAAAATATGTCGCTCTCCGAAAGAGAACAGTTCCAGAACCTTGAAATCTTCCAAGAAATACTGTTTTAGACAGTGAAAGTAATATATTTGGGGAATTCTTTCACGTCTACATATTTTTTCTGTTGCAGCAAAAAACTTTAGGTAGGGTGTATTGCGATATGTGCTTATACATCATGGGCTGGAAAGCAGTTTTAAAAAGAATAGCTTTCTTTTCAGAGAACGCCTACTGCAAAAATTGTTTAAAATTGCGTGATTTTTTATTGGGCTGAGGATTTTTAAACGCTTATATATAATTAATATTTGCTTTCAATATATGTAGTTATTTAATGTAAAATTTTAATAAATGTAGGCAAGTATTTTTATATAACAATAAAAATAACGGGCAACAATGATAAGTCAAATTTTTTCCGAAAAATGACACACAAAAATTAAAGGAAATTATCCTTCACAGAGAAACTACACATACAAATAAAATAAATCATAAAAAACTTGATCACCTCGGTAATTACATCTTTATGACAAATAGTATCGTTAAAAGTTAAAAATCTACCAGTTCCTTCAGTTTAAAAGCAATCGTCTGTAGCATAACAGCAAATGCAAAAAGAAAACAAACAGCAAATCTACTCTCTGAATACATTGCGCATACGAGATATGTGCTTTATAGTGACCCTTTTAACGACACAAGACGTATGTAATCATATCTTCATGACAAATGTAATCGTTTAAAAGTTAAAGACCTGTCAGTTTCTTAAATGTAGAGCAATCGTCTGTAGCTGTAACAGGAATTGCAAAAAACAGCTAATCTACTGTCTGTTTGACACATTGCGCATACGAGATCAGTTCTTTAGAGTGAAGTTTTTTAATGACACAAGACATAGTATATTTCTTTTGTTACATTTTTTTCTTTTTAAAAATATGAAAATGTTTTGCAAACATAATTTCTTTTGTTTAAAAATGAATTTTAAAGGATTCCATTTTTATTTATTGTTTGTTATTAAAAGAATTTGTATAAATGTGGATGTTAGTAAATTAAGATATTTAAATATGTTCATGGCAAGAAGCCTGAAAGCGAATTTTAAAAAATTGAAATTGAATGCGAACTATCAATAAGTTGTTAACTGTAAATATTTACTTTTGCAAATATTTACATTATAACAATTGATTTATTTCTTTTCTTTAGCTAGATGGCTTCTAAAAAGCTATCAAAAGCTTTTTAATAAGAAATGTTTAGCTCTTTAAAAAAGAAATATTGTTTATTAATAGTATTAAATAAAAAATGCAAAATCAAAAAAAAGAACTCAAATATAATTATTTCTCGTTCACAAACGAATTGTAATGAAGGAAAATAGAAAATTTTCAAATTATAAAAATGGTTAACATTTTTTATCCACCAATGATTAAAAATATGAAACAATAATCAAGTCAAAATAGCTTTAAAATAACTTTTTATTAGAATGTTTTCTATTACATCTTATACATTTTAACAATAAATTTCAATTTATTTTCGTATATCCTTTTCAAAAATAAAATAAATACACTCAAAAAAAAAAAAAAAAAAAAAAAAGGACTGAGTCACAAATTAAAAGATATTTTGTGTACGTTAAATAATGAAATCAGTTTCAAATAAATGTAACATCTGTTATTGATATGTATAAAAAAAATTAATTACAGCAGGATTTAAAGTATATCATTTTTAACAAGAACTTTTTTCTGGAAAAAGTCATTTATTTAACTACTTTCCTTGATATAGAAGTCAATTAAAAATTATTTGAAAATGAATACACAGTATTATTTTAGAATATGGTTAAATATTTATCTCAGACTGGTGATAATAATAGTTAAAATATTCTTTTTTTCTGAAAATAAAAACATCTTTTGATTTATAAATGGAATATTTTTCCAATATTTAATTGCCTTAAAGAACCATTCAACAGAGTAATTTTAAATAACTGTTATGAATGTTCTTTAACAGCTTAATAATTATGAAACTGAAAGATTAATATTTAATTACTAAAGTTTTAACCACTTTGTCCTTATAAAAATTGAATTAGAAATTCTAATGAATTTTTTTAATTAATTTGTCAAATACTTGCATACTTTTTAAATATAAAACAGTTTCGAAAATTAAAGTGCATTTTTTTCTTAAGGTAAATATACATTGAAATATTTTGATCTTCAGGTTATTAACTTTTCTTTTGTATATATCCTTCTTATAATTATTTTATTCAACATGTTATTGAAGTGCACTATCAAATAAAATTAAAAAAAAAAAAAAAAAAGAAATCCTTAGGTTTTTCTTTATTTTTATCTCGATTTTAAAAGCTATTTTGAGCAAAAAACGCAATCCTTTTTGCTAATATTTCAGCTTCAAATGGATATATCCTGGGAAGAGACTTTAAACGAAAGAAATCAAAGAAGATATTTTTTTTCTTAAAATAAAAAATCTATTACGTTTTTGAAAAGACCGAAGGCTAAGAGTCTTCTCACCAACGAGATTTTCTTCAGAAGACTTTAAGATGGTCAGCGGAACTGTGCTAAAAGACCGGAAGCCATAGTAAAAATCGAACGTGAGAAATTACTGTTTGCAGTAGAGATACAAGATAAGCGAAAGCCAAGAAATCATTTTTAGAAAGCAACCTTTTTATTTAAGCGAAATGTTTTAAAAGGCTTTTTCGCTAGAAAATTAAATGAGCCAATTTTTCTGCCTACTTTAGGTCTCTGTAAATAAGTAATATTTTGCTCAACGTTTTAGATAACTTTTCACCTGTTTTATTTTATGAGAGATCATTTTCTTTCACAGTAAAATTATTTGCTTTTTTTATGATATTCAATTTTATTATGTTACTTTATTACCTAGAAATTTTTGTAACGCAGTAAATGTTAATTGAGATGATCAGATATTAATTAAAATGTTTTTCAATTTTAAAATTTTTCATATAATATTTCAACTAAAGCTTTTTTTTAATAATTAAGCATTTAAATTTTTCTCAACACTAATATTAGGATGAATAAGAACTATGATGAATTCGTGCCTTATATTTTACGGTTTTTGAAATCAACAATCCTATTTTTATATTTAAAACTTTTAAAGCAATTTTAAAATATGGTATGATTTTATTAAATATCTCTATTTAATTCGAAAAATATTTTAAGAAATATATAATAAAGTTATCAGGTTTAACATTTAAAGAAATATCCATAAAGAAATTTATAATTAAATAGATTTTTTTATTAAGAATAAATTATAGTACACAAAATATCTGCCATTTTGTGGTTTTTTTTTTTTTTATTTCTTATGTTATTAAAAATCTTAATTGAATAAATTTTAATATACTTAACATATCCTAAAACGTAGTTTATATTAATGTAGATGTTAATAAGCATTTATTATGCGTTCTGCTTTTAATTTAAATTTGTTACAATTAAGTACATTATATTAATTACACTATTTAATTAAATTATCAATTAAAAAATCATAAGAACTTTTAATAAGAGTTAACATTGAAATAAAACCATAATTATTGCTACAGTATTATATAATAATTATATACATATATGTTCAGGATATTGACAAGTTACATCAGAGTAATATAGCCTAATGGTCAAACAAATAGATATCTTTAGTTATGCGTTTTCGTAAGAATGTAAATATACTTTTCCTTCAGAAACATGACTATATTTTTATTGATATACATGAATGCATTCAATAGTCACAACTTAAAAGTATTCTCAATATGGTGTTTGCTTATGAGATGTTATGTAATCATTCATACAAATGAATTGAGCATTTATAATAAGAAAATTACTTTTTCATATCTGTATCCAAGGAGTGCTTTGAATTTTGACTAAATTAACTATTGATTAAATAGTAATTAATAGATAGCTAGATTGATTAAATAGTAATTAATAAATAGATTTATGGACTAGCGATTTTCTTTACAAATTCTTTGCGGCACAAACTTGTATTTGAATGGTCTGTGGATTTACGTATACATTAATTTTATTACAACCTATCGTTCAATTTAATGGCTTTTTATATTAAAATATTGGTGTCTGGATGGCATTTAAAAATGCTTACAAACTGTCCAGGAAGTAGACATATCGATGAATATTATTATGGAAATTGTACAAAATATATAAACTTTTCAATTAATGTAACTATTGAGATATACAGGATTACGAGTTTCAATACTTTCATGAAACTCAATACTTTAATATGAATACATTAACAAAATTTATCTTAGTAAATCAAAACTAGATTCTCATGGCAAAGTCAAACATCTCGAAATTCAATTCCAGGGCTGGATGAGAAACAGCCCACCACGCAGACTATAAATAGGTGTTAATCGATATGGTAATAGGACTCAGAGATGCCGAAATGGTGGAGTGAATGCAAATTAATATTTCGTCATAACCGCACGGAAATCGTAATTCCGTTGAACAGAATGTCTCTAGAGAAACGGTCTTAACTCAGAACGTTCTTATCGGAAAAGTGTTGAAAAGATGATCTAAGAAAACGATTATATCTTCCACCAACTTACTTTAAGAAACGTTTAAATTTTGCATACAAGCTATACAGGTATATTCTGAGTTATTTATTTTCCATCATTATTATAATACTATAACTATTTCTCAGTTAAAGTTTAATAATCTTGGGTTATATTTTGCTCACATTTTATTAAACATTTCACATAAAAAAACTTTTTCGATTAAAGAAAAAAAAATTAAAGCGTGCTTGATTAGGTTGTATTCTTTTAATCTCAACATCAATCAAAGATCAGAGAAAATTGGAAAACAATAATTTTATAATAAACTAAAACATTTACATCAGCATGTATTTGATTTTACTAACAAATAACACCTTACAAATTTCCTTTTTTAGACATACCATTTCTATACATTTATATAAACTTTTCAATTAATGTAACTATTGGAATATACAAGAATATGAATTTCAATACTTTCACGAAACTCAATACTTTAATATGAATACATTAACAAAATTTATCTTAGATAAATCGAATCGAAACGAGATTGTCATGGCAAAGTCAAACATCTCGAAATTCATTTCTGGGTCTGGGTGAGAAACAACCCACCACGCAGACTATAAATAGGGGTTAATCGATATGGTAATAGGACTCAGAGATGCCGAAATGGTGGAGTGAATGCAAATTAATATTTCGTCATAAACCGCACGGAAATCATAATTCCGTTGAACAGAATGTCTCTAGAGAAACGGTCTTAGCTCAGAAACGTTCTTATCGGAAAAGTGTTGAAGAGATGTTATCTGAGAAAATGAAGAAAACCAGAAGGAACACGTTCCATGGAAATATGTTAATTATCTTCCACCAACTTACTTTAAGAAACGTTTAAAATTTCTTCGTTGCTCAAAAATGACTTTTTTTCGAAAGTAAAGTGATGTAAATGGAGAATGATGCTTTTAAAAGTAAAAAGAAGATTTTTAATGATAGGAGTAAATTTCTTAATGAATGTTTAGCAAAATGTAGTGTGCAAAAGAATAATTTTTTTCTCATACTCTAATAAGAGAAGAGAAGAATTTTTCTTTATGCTTTTGCATCAAGAATTAAGATGCTGTTTTCTAAACATTTGCAGCAAACACCTGCGAGATAACACTATTTGGAAAGTGTCAATTGGAAATGAATTATTCATTTTTGGATAGAGATAATATGGGTTTATCGTATGATGGGATGCTGATAAATATTTTTAGAATTGCACAATTTTGCAAAAATATATCATTATAGAGTTGGTCTCGAAACCTTTTTGTGTGAAATATTTTTAAAAGGCTTTATCTGAGACATCCATTTTTCATGAGAAGGCTTATATTTGAGAGACCAGTAAATTAAATTACTTGTGGAGAGTAAAGCTTGTAAAAGAATCGCTTTTCATACGTTTCGAGATTGGCAGTAGATGAAGAATATTTTAGTGGTAAATGTTAAAATCATATAAGATTTATAAAATAAGTAAACTTGTAGGTTATACTAAGTTAGAGGTTATCCTTAATAATAAAAGAAATTGAAAAATTATATTTTTATGATTAGTAACGAAATGATTTTTTGAAAGTAATTCATAATAATCCATGAATTCAGAGTTAATTATAATGCAATAAATAGCTTATAAACCGATTTTTTAAAAATAGCTTATAAACCGATTTTTTAATTAGAAAAAAATAGATTTATTACTAATTTTATTTTTAATACATAGATTAAAGAAATGTTGCTAGTTAATTTTTTTATACTTTAAATTTTATTAAGAAAAATTGGAAAATTTGTAAAATGTTTTGTTTTTAGTGACTTTTCGAACCACTTTATACTATTAAATAACAGATTTTTTTTTCGAACTATTAAATAACATATTTTTCATTACTTTGATGATTTAAAAATGAATTATGAATAATAATATTTGTATTTCTTAATGTTTAATTAAAAAATAAGAAACATTAATTACAAAAATAAGTATACATTTTTAAATTGAAATTTTTTTCCTCTCAAAAATTAGATAACATTTAAAAATTATTTTTACTTATTTAAATAACAGCTTGCGTGTTCAAACAGTTAAATGAGAGTTTTATGAATTTAATTAATTTAAGCATTATTAATTTATGACTGATTTTGCTTCGTCGTTAATTAACTGTTCATCATTTCCTGCAGACTTATTTTACGTGCTTCTCGGTGCTTTGTGAAATGAATTTTAGCACTTCGCACGTGCCTATTATAAACTCGTAATTCTCACGAAAATGCCAAAAAGTTAATGAACACAATTTCTCTCACTCTTTAGAACTTAATGTTTAAACAATGCAAGTATGCAACATATTGTATCTATATATATAATCCATTCGTACCAAGTAAAAGGAAACAAAGAAACTCTCATTGTGTTTTAAAGAAGTTAAGAGAAATTATTTTTTATAAAAATTGCAGAACTTAAATTTTACTTGTAAAAATTTAATATTTTTTTATTTTTTAATGTAAATGTTATACAGTGTAATTATTTTACACTAAAAATATTTTATCATTACAGTATTTTCAGGTTGTTAAATATTATTTGTCGTAACATTCTTAAAATAATAATTGTATCTAATGTGAAAAGGGTTTTGATAATCCCACGAATTCTGCATATTTACGTCCACATCATCTCTTTGTTACAAATTGAAAATTACAATTGATCCTTGAAATCCTCAACTATTTCTTATGTTATTTCTTGCAAAAAGTTACGTTTATTAATACAAAATTTTGCAAATGAAGTTATATAAAAGTATTAAATAACATATTTTTTTCATGTAGCTTTTAGTATTTGAATCGTTTGAAAATGATAATATTTACTTGTAGAGCGAAATAAGTTTGTGATTAATTTCATATAAGCAAAACACTATTTAAAATAAAAGTATAGTTCATTTATAAATAAATTATTAATAAACTAATCTTACATGTTTTATTAATTTATTAATTAACTTTATACTTATCAATTTATAAATAGATTGTTTATTAATTTATTAATTAAATATATTTTTAATGATAAGTTACTTTATTTTTATTTCATAAATTAATTGTATCTATGTAAATTTATATATTAATGATATTTGTCCTAATCTTATATATATATATTATTACCTTTTGTTATTGGTAGATTAGATACAAGTAAAAAATATAAATATATCATTAATATAAAAAGTATTTCTCATCCATTTGCGATACCATTTACAGTTAAAACATTCAATTGACAAAGAACATTAATACAAATATTAATAATATATGACTACCAGAATTGTTATTTAAGAACACTCTTACTAAATAATTTATATTTATGTCTTTTCTTTTGATTCAACTATTGTAAAAATGTATTATTCATTGCTATAATTAATATTTATTGAGAACTAAAATCCACTGCATAAATTCCATTTGGCCCTCTTCTTGCATTCCTAACAATCTTCATCTTCCATTTCTAAGAACCTTCAAATGTTCTCTTCCTCTGTAAAATCAACAGATGTTTCAGAAAAGTGACGCTCAAAGAAGACAAATGAGAAAAGACATTTCAACCATGGATGCTTTTAGACACTTGAAAAAGGTTACTGATGAGATTTCTGTTTGATTTCTGGATGACAACTCACAGAAGTGTTCATTCAAAGAAAAGCAACTCACAAAGCGAAATTCGAAACTATAAAAAATAAGCATGAAAAAGATGTTATTAATAATAGGAATAATAAATAAACTTAGGCGTCTGATTCCTAATATAAGCCATATATTAACATATTTCAAATGTCTAACAATTATTACAAATTTTAGTTAAGTAGTTCAAAGGAAAGTAATATAATTTGAGTTGTTGATAATGTTTTTTTTACTATTTCTTTGATTGTATCAGTTTTCAATACATATAACAAATATTTTCATTATATCAGTTTCAGTTGAGAAATATGAAATAATAAGTATTATTAATGGAAGGAAATATTTGATCTGAATTTCAATTCATGTATTTTGTAACTATCTAAAGCTATTCTTGTATATTATGGCATTCGTTTCTAAATAAGGGAAAAAATCATAAAATTATATTTTTCAAGATAAGAAAAGGAGGAAATCAAAATGTATAAATTTGCAGAAAATAGATAATTTAATTTATAGATTTAATTTAATTTAATAATTATTTGATAAATTTGATTTTAATTTGATAATTTAATTTAATTTACAGATAATTTGATTTATAGATTTTTACTATTTGTGAAATTGTAAAATCGTTTATAATTTTTTTATAGAAAATGTTTTAAATGAATAAAAGTACTTGTTTAAGTATATAATACTGAATATTTTGCGTATAATACCATAAATATGCATTGTATTTATGTACAATTACAATACATATTTCAATCATTCCAATCTCTAATAGTTTCCATAAGATTTATTAAATTAATAAATTTCATAAGATTGACAAATTGAATTTTTCCCATCTATATTGAATATTACTATAAATCATATGTTCAATATTTTTGTGAGATATGTAGCGAAATTTAACAAATAAATTTTCAATAAATAAAAATTAATTTTTAAACCACTGCAATATTCAGTTGTTATTGAAGATGCGGAAAATTTTTAATATTTGAAGTCCTAATTTGTGATGAAGAAAGGTAGATAATTCTAATACTAATATTAAAAATGTATATATAATATATGTATCTATATATATCTACATACATATGTATATATACAAATATATAAATCAATACATATATATAAATCAAATAATCTATGGTGCACTTGTTTTAATTACATCTATTTCAGTCAATTTTTATACAAACCCCTTATATTAAATAATATAATTAATATAAAAATTTAAATATTTCATAGGACATTTTTCAATATTCATTTCATTAAGCAACGTTAAAGTCATATATTTAAACACAGTCTGTAATTATAAAAATTAATTATACTTTAAAAAATTGTCATCAATTAAACGAAATTATTTTTTTAAAGCTAACTGTAATTTTTTCAACTTTGAAAGTAATATTTAAAAATAAAACTTAAATTTCATGCTAAGTAGAATTGTAAAAATATATTACATTTAATTCCGTATTTTAATGCTGGTAAATTATTTGAATATTCAAAGATGCATTTTTTTGACTAGAAATATTTCATAATTGACATGCTTAGATATAATTTCGTAATTTTTTTTCATGTACCGCAAGTAAAAATTCTATCTCTAATTAGGTATTGAATTTTTTTATACTATAGATCAAGATATGAGCGTAGAAAAGTTTTAATTAAGCTTCGCAATTTTTTAAGGTACAAAGAGAATATAAAAGTTTTGGGAGCTCAAACAGTTTAATTAAGTTACCTGATAGAATGTTCGACCAATCACATGTAACTTCTAATACCATTTTTATACCATGGTACTTGATTAGATGATAGAATTAAAAGTCATCAATTGCTTGAAAAAAAACCCCACTTTCTCTTGAAGTAATTATAAACTTTTTTATTTGAAAATTTTTAATAATTTTGACAGCGCGAAATTAAAAGTAATGAAGTACAAAACAACCGAGATTTGGGATATAATTAGTTTAAATTCTCATTTTTTTTTCCTGTAAGAATAAATTAATTGTTAATAGCATAGTTCACATTAATTATATTCAATTAATTTATTAAGACATCCAAAAATATATAAACTTTATAAATGTAGTTTTTAAATGAGTAATAGCCAGAAATATTATTTAAGCCTAAATAGTATTTTGAGATCTTTTTTAGTTGAAGAACATTAATGTATATATTGATGTGCTAGACTTTTTTTTTCTTATAAGATAAAAAAAGCATGTTATATTACGTTGCCTTATTTACTTTTAAAATGTTCGTTATACACGAATGTAATATCTCATATCTCTCTAACCTCTCTGTCTCTAATGTCTAATCTCTCTCTCTCTGTAATCTCTATCTTTCTGTAATATCTAATCTCTCTGTAAATCTCTCTCTCTCTCTGTAATGTCTAATCTCTCTGTAATCTCTCTCTCTCTAATGTCTAATCTCTCTCTCTCTCTCTAATCTCTCTCTATCTTTCTCTAAGTCTAATCTCTCTATCTCTCTAATGTCTAATCTCTCTCTCTCTCTAATCTCATATCTTTCTAATATCTCTCTCTAATCTCATATCTTTCTAATATCTCTCTCTAATCTTCTATCTCTCTCTAATCTCATATCTTTTCTCTAATATCTGTCTCTCTCTAATGTCTCATCTCATATCTTTCTAATATCTCTCTCTTCTCAATCTTTCTATCTCTCTTCTCTTCTAATCACTCTTTCTCTCTCTCAATATCTGTCTCTCTCTAATCTCTCTCTCTCTCTCTAATCTCATATCTCTCTCATCTCTCTCTCTCTCTCTCTCTCTCTCTCTCTCTCTTATCTTCCATCTCTCTCTCATCTCTCTCTAATCTCATATCTCTATCATCTCTCTTCTCTCTCTAATCTCATATCTCTCTCTCTCTGTCTCTCTGTCTAATTTTATATCTCTATCTAATATTTATTTATGATTAATATCCTTTTTAAACATCATGACAGTTTAAAAACAAATTAACCTATTCTGCATCGAGAATGTTAACCAACTACACTATTCAGATGGTCAAATCTTCCAGGTGAAAATTTGTTGTTGAAACTCTTCGAAAATAGTTGGGGTATTTCTTTCTGCCTCACTCTAGGTGGCTCGTTTTGTTGCAATCTCAAATCCTAAAATATATAATATACAAAAATTAAATTTGGAGATTTTTAATTCACTACTGCTATATCCATAAGTGAATAAAAAGGGGATAAAAAAAGAAAAAAAAAAAAGAAATGAATGCCGAAATAAACCCTTAGCTTGATTACTGCTTTCTTTGCAAATCCCCCTATATAGCATTGAGTTGCTGTCTGGGGAGAAATTTTCCCAATCTCAATGGGTCGAAGTGAATGCTTCAGGGCCAGAAGTTCGACATATCTTTGTAACATGGCTGAATCAACAGACTTTGTTATTAAGCTCGTTATTATATCCACTTTTGCTTTCATGTATTTTTTTCAAGATGGTATCTACATAAGAAAGGTAACTTAATAAATGTTTATAAACATTGTATCACTTTATGAAAATGCACGATACAGATTGAAGTGCAAGTCTTTTCCTCTATTCTCTTCCAATCACATATTTATAAGTATCATAGATAAGGTTAAAAATACTTTTCAAACTAATATTTCAATTGTTGCAATCGTAATTATTTTGGAGTTTTTAAAATAATTTCTTTACAGCAGATGTAATATTTTTGGACCACCGTTTATTATTTCAAATTTTGTATGCATAAAGTAGTTTTCTAATTTGCTATTTCTTTCTTTCACAACTTTTTTTTAAATTTTGCAAATTTAAATTTAAAAAGTACTGATAAAATCTACCCTTAATATCAGTAATTGATAATTTTGAACTGCATTCAGCAAAAAAATTATGTTTTCATATCAGTTTAATTTATTTTTAAAAACAAAAGTAGAATAACAATTTTTAAGCAAAAAACTATTTTAAAAAAATTGCTTAAATTAAACACAAACATTAAGATAATCCCATAGTTATGACTAAGGAAGATTGAATGAAATATCAATAAGGGTCAAGTCTGTTAATCGTGATGGCGTAGATTTTTGAAAACAGTTGCCAATCCGTGATTCATTATTTCGGGTTTTATATTACCGCAGATGGTAGATTGCAGGTTGTTGAATGCTTAAATGCAGTATGTTGAGGATATATCTGAACTACGAGACAAGTTTACAAGTCATCACGAATTCGTCGACTGCTCCTCACTGATAATCAAATCTCTTGTAGCCTCGTATGAGGGACCACATCGTTGATTATCAGTGAGAGAAAAACAGGGAATTGTGGACATTTGTTAATCCATGGCTCGCTAATTATGAGCTTGAATTATCAAAAATGGCAGATTGCAGATTGTCGAATGCTTAAATACAGTATGTTTGAAAATATCTAAACCACCCTTCTAACATATCCATCAGATCTATCTCTAGGACTCTTTAACATGTTCTTCATTGATAATAAAAGTCTTTTTGATATTAGACTCTATAAACCCCTTCTATAACATTATGAACAGATTATTTACTAAACATCTTCTGTAAATCTACATATATCTTGGTGCATACCTACATTATCTATTAAAGTATTTCATATATGCCTAGCTCGGGACACAAGGCCTATCTTTTCTTATATTTTGTTATACCTGACACACTCTTAAAGTTTTACCGATATCACTTCGAATCACCTTGACACCTCCTTTTTTTTTTATTTAAATCAGGCAGCTTATAGGCACCAGCATGAGCTATGGACTTAAATCATGTCAGTTTGTCGACATAGTATGTAGCTTAGAATTGATTTAAAGTGGTGGGAAAATAATATTTTAAAGACACATCGAGCTGATTAATATTTATTTGTCTTTCATCATTTTCTTAATATACATATATTCAGTAGTATAGTTCTAGTAATATATTTTTCATCCTGTTCTTAAATATACTGCTAGAAAATGAAATTAAAAATATTATTTAATATAAAGCATTATAAAAATAAACTAGTCTGTACATAAAGGATGCATGTTAAAAAAATGAAAGATTTTTAAATGTTTAGCAGATTTTTTTTGTGAGGTACAACTTATATAAATAGGCAACAGTTTGTCAATTTCTAAACTGATACCATATAAACTAAAAACTCCAGCATTTGCAAAGTTAATGGTGTATTATTTTTTTTGGTATTGGTATAATCGGTTACATAATATATTGCTATCCAGGAATTATAGAATTATTAATTACTTTTAACTAAAACTATTACAAATAAATAAATTTAAAATGCTATTTATTTTTACAAGTTCATGTTGCGGTATATGATACAGACTTTAATTATAAGCTATGTACAAATCAAAAGAGACTATTTAACATCAAATAATTTTTTATTTATTAGGATAAACATGAATTTATATGTTTATTTTTAAGTTATGCTCTTTGGAAACTCATCTTTGTTGTAATAAAGTAGTTATATTTTCTTAGGGAAATTTGCACAAACAATATCTTTTGAATGTTACTGTTAATAATAACTTAAAACGACATACTTATGAATAACATCGTCTTTATCAACAACATTTTTGAGATTGTAAATATAAACATTAAGCTATGCACCTGGTCCCCTGAGATATGATACAGACCTTTAAATTTAAAACACTTCAGAAACGTATAATTATATTTGCATAAGGTAACTAAAGAATATTATAAGCATTGTACATGATTATTAAATGAGTTAATAAAATATTCATCACAAGAAAAAAAGATAATGGTACACATATTTGAACACACCAAATCCTGTGTGACCATTAATGAGATATTATATATTCAGAGTGTTCAGTCAACATTTAATCTGCATTCAATACAGCTTTTTGATGCCTCTTGTGCATTTCATTGTGAAACGTATTTAATTCTGAAATGCAAATCGAGTTATGCAATGGAAATATGGGCATTCATAATTCATATGTAAAGTGTTCTGTGTATGAAAATGCAATTTTTGGATATTTACCACTGTATTTGAAAAGGATGGTATGATGATATTTATATAAAGCTCTTTGTTGTAGGAGTAACAAAAAATATTAATAATTAAAACTAGACCATCTTATAAGACATTATTTTTAAAAATATAGTGTTCAGTTGTAGGTTTATAAATTTATCCGATCCGTAGGAGGGCTCTTCGTCTTCAACGCATTCTCTGCCTTCTTTGAACTGTTTATACCACTTCTAAACATTTCTTTCCGATATAGGAATGCTCACCGAATGCCATCTGCATCATTCTATACGTTTCCGGAAACAAATTTAATGCAAGTTTTCTTTGCATTCAATTAATTCAGACATTTCAAAAAAATCGCCGGAATCAATTTTAAAGTCTCACAAAGCCAAACCTAACTCAAGCACTAATGAATATTTTGACGTCAAATTTTACACAGATGTCGAAGGACAGTGCCAGCAACCTAAAAAGAAAAATTGAAATTCCTTAAACCCCGGAAATTTAAATTAAAAATTTATCTTACTTTTTGGACACAGTAGTATTTCAAATCACTTGATAACACGGGGTCGGAAATGCAATTCCAAGTGTTCTGACACAGAAACTTCATCAATCACAGTGGTGTCGCTATAATAGGATGGCTAATGCGGTATCAGTTTATATGGATCTAAATTCTTTAATTTTGGAGATCTTCAAGAATATTTTTAACAAGACTCTATCTGCATTTACTCCAGCTAAAAAATATTCTTGTAAATTCGTCATTATTCAAGTAAATGTTATGTTATGAAGGAAAAATATTACAATTTTCATATTTTTATAGCAACATTTCGAAATGCTTTAGCTGAAAAAAATTTGTTTCAAAATGAAATTAAATTAATACGTGATGAAAAGATTAATTGTAATTATAAATTTATATTATGTGGTAGGAAGAAAAATTAATTGCCATATTTTAAAAGTTTTTACGCTATTGCTTTTGTTTCTAATTTCTCGAAAATCCAATCCACAGGAATTTAGAAATATTTTCAATTTAAAATATATATGTCTTTTTTAATAACAAATCATGTGTAATATTTTCAACTTTCTTCAAAATGTACCTCTAAAAGCATTTTGAAGATATTACAATTGTTTACTACATTATTACATTTTGAAGAGAAAAAAAAATACAGTTACAACTCAGAAATATAAAATGCATACAAATGCGTATGCAAAATGTTTGTAACATTTTGAGCAAAAGTTTATTTCTTTTGAACTAAGATAAGTTCTAAACCCTTTTTATAAATGTTTATTTTTTATTACTTTTAGGAAAGCAACTTGATTTATACAACACCTGTTTATATTTTTTTTGCTTAAAAGTATTCTCATTATTCATATTTTTGTGCTTATAAAAGTTTGTTTTTAAAAAAAACGTCTAAAATATTTTTAATAATTTTTTATTTGTTTTAATGTATAATATACTGTTTTGCTTTACAATTTTGTATATGTTGTAAATTATCTTGATACCTCTTCTCATGCAAACTAAACTTAGTTCGAAATATTTGTTTGTAAATATTTTCTTCCTTTTTTATTTTCAGAAAAATAACTTGATATATGTAACACTTATTCATTACTTGCTGTACAATAAAATGTCTGTCATTATTCATATTTTGTGCTTCCAAATGTATGTTTTTAAAAAAAGGCCTACATTATACTTTGAAAAATTTTTTTTTTTTTTCTTTAACGTGTAACATACTGTTTCATTTTACATTGTTGTATATTTACATGATATCATTTGCTTCGTTTTCTGAGAAACCAACTTATTTTTATGTTTCTATTTTCAAATATTAAACGTGGATATAACTCCATTTATGACTAGGCTATTGAAAAATAGCTCAAACATTTGCATCAAAATATATTTTCACTTTTCTATTCAAAATTATCTATGTAGGCATTTGACGTAATAAATTACTTTTATGCTCTCTTATGTATTTTAATATAAACTTTCATTTCTAAAGAGAAGTTTGGTACTTGAGAACAAATAGGAAGGCATTTACCTAATGGCATTTCTTTAAAAAACTGCATTTAAAAATAAACTATCATTTTCAGTGAAAAATGAAAGCATTAGGTTTACTTTCATAAAAGATAGAATTTATGTTCAGCTTGATATTGCATTGTGCTTATATATGTACAAAACTTAGGCTTACAATTTAGCATTCATTTAAAAAGGTGAATTTAAAAGATTTGGAATAACTAAACATAAACTAACGAAATTAAAATTGTTTTTGTACTTGTGTGTTCTATCAGATTATTCTATAATTTTATTTAATTTTTTTTTTTTTTTAAATTTATTATTTTTTTTTTTCACGACATAAAAGATTTAGACTTTCAACTTTGAAACTTTAGATTATTTGTGATTTTAATTTATAATAGTGATTAAGAAAAATTTCCTTTTAAAAAATAACTCCATAATGTAGAATGTTTGAAGTCAAACTGACGCAGCTACTGTAATTCTTTGACAAAAAATTTATTTATGTGGTATTCTATTTATATTGTAATAGTGTAAAACCAAGATTAAATTTTGATCAATAATATAAATCATTTTCACATCTCTGTATTTATCATAGAGCTGCAATGAATACTTCCTCTAAAATATTACTAACATAAATAACATATAACGTATCTGCTAACTATAAATAGTACATAACATTAAATTACATAACTATAAATACTACATAACTTTAAATTACATAACTACAAATACTACATAATTATAAACACGAACTACATAAATACAAATTGCATAACTATAAATAATAATTAAATATGTTAATAACTTACTTACTAACATAAATGATTTAATATTATAATTGCTAATGCTGATAAGAAATGCTTTGTACACCTTAATATGAATTGTATGTATAGTATAAAAACACTTTCATTCAAGCAATGTAAACAAACTCGTACAAAGCATTTAAGATAAAATCCATAGAGTTGCATGCTAAGGTTAAGCGAAATACAAAAAACAAAATATCTCTATTCTTCTGCAGTTAAATAAAAATGTCTACGTTTTAAATAACATAAATTTATTAAGAATATTTCATTACAAAAAACTAAAAAATATAATTATTTTGAAAATATTCATCATTTTGAGCATCAATATTTTATTGCATTCCATTATGCTTAGAATCTAGATTACATATATTTTTTTCCTATTTATATTTCGATTTGTATTGTCAACTTTTTTGTGTATAATTTTATTATGTCATAATGTAGGCAAATAATTATTGTTTCTATGTGGTCATTGACAGATAAGTGTTTTTGTGTTGTCCTTCAATGTTATTTATGGGGGATTCATGGAAGCTCATCTGCAAAGACCTAACAATTTTGTCATCACAATTTTTAACGAAACCCCTCGTATTAAATACGTGGCTTTCATAAAACTCCCTTTACTTCCTTGAGCTCAAGGAAGTTCCAAAACTCCCAACTTTTATTTTAAAATTGACAGTTGTCATCTATCATAGAATGAAATCTGCAATTTATTATTTTTTATTCTGTTAGAATTCAATAAAACTTTATTATCTACAATCAACTAATTTAAGAACTGTATTTTTGAAGTCACTTACATTTCCTTTGAGCCATAAATTTCAAAAGACGAGAACGATTGCTGCATTGCTTTTAAATGGAACCCCATTAGCTGTTAAAATAATCATCAATCGCAAACTTGATCCCTAAATCGAAAATGTTTAAATGCTGTGTCATTTAAAAGTGCATTTTGTAGTGAATTATTGGACACCAAAGGCACTGACAAATAATTATATGTGATCATTTTAGACAGATCATTTCAAACAGATTGCTTAAAAGTTACATGTAAATTGTCTAAAATATTTTTATTATAAAAAATTCACATTTTTATATTTCAGAAGCGCTAACCTATATTTAAAATATTTTTCGTTTTATTTGAATAATGAATTTTTAATAAACCTGAGAAAATCACTTGTAAATAAAAGAAACGCAAAACTATCTCATATTTCATTCGGGAACAAATGTAATTAACAAAATATAAATTACATAGAAGAATAAAATTCGAATACCGAACAAAGAATATATCAGAAAAACTAATTTGCGTCTGCAATTTCTAAAAAAAAAAAAAAAAAAGATCAAAAGTAAAAGCTAATAAATAAATTAAATATTTTTCTTTTCTTTTCATAATTTTCGAAACATCCTTATAGGTAATATCGCAAAAACATACTTGCATCGTTGAAAGAAATGCGATTTTACCAATTCACTAATGAAAAAAACTAGCCAGATTGCAATGTATCATTATACAAAGGCAAATAATTTATATACCAAACAAATAATGTCGCCAAAAAATATATTTTGCATCGAAAATTATTCAAAAATATTAAAACATACATTAAACATTTGAGTAAGTCTGAATGTAGTAAAATCTATTATTATATAAAGATAAATAATCTCATTCTATCAGAAAACATATATTGAAGGAAATTTTTTTTCATAATGCATAGATGTATTTAACAACAAAGCAATAAATACATATAAGAAAATGTATTATTTACGAATGTTTATGAAGTCATAACATGGCATATAAAATAACGTTTTCGTGGTAAAAACGTCCATATACCCAACAACAATATTTAATTGTAAGGCCATTATTGAATTAAACAAGATTTAATCAAGTCTTTGTTGAAAAACAAACAAAATTGACAACATATCATTATACAACAGCCGGCATGCAATTTAAATACCAAACAAAGAACATCTCTGAAGACTATATTTGCATCGAAAACTCTTCAAAAACATCCAAACAATCATTAAACATCCTATCTGCTAAGATGCAATGTGATTCTATTCTTTCTTAAATAAAATAAAATACTAAAAAAAAAAAATAGTTTTCACATCAAGTGATAGAAAGGTTCCGTGCTATACTGTATGTGCTCCAAATGTTCAAGTAATTCCTATCTGAAAACTGGAGTTTGGATATTTGGATTTCAAACAAAAGGAATTTATTCTGCGTCGCTCTCGTAACTTCACCTTATCACACTTCCAGAAGATAAGATTTCGGAAGCGAAAGATAATTGGGAAAATAAGCAGAAAAGACATGAAAATAGAAAGAGAGTTTCATTTCGGAAAAGAAAAAAGAAGAAGGGGATATTTAATGCTGTGGGATTGAATTTAAATTGATAGTTTCGTTGTTGCTGAAGACGAGAATTTCATGTCGAGCATTCTTGCAAGAGAGTTCATGTTGCTTTGACACTTAATCCTTCCAAACAAGCAAGAAGTGCGTTGTTTATTTCGTTTTCAAGTGCACTGGGACATATATTGTATTTTGTGTAATAGATAGTTTATCTAAAAAAGACAGATAAATGTTAGAAATAAGAATGTTCTCCACTTATATCAGTTGCATGCATTATTTTAATAAAAGGTTGAATTTGTAATGGGAAAAATATAGTTAAATAGATAGCTTAAAAAAAAATTCTATAATTTATATCACTTAATAAGGCCACCTGAATTTTTTTAATTCCTTCTATTATCTCACACTCTCCCTATATATATCTTGTACAAATTTTCAATCGTTCTTAAAATACTTCTTATTCATCCACTCAAGTTCAAATACATTTTTTTTTAACTTATAGTAGATGACACTTGAGGTAAATATAGTTTTCAGATATTAATTTAATTAATTAATTTTAGTTTTTTTAGATTTAAGTTGGATATATCTACGAATAGATGGCGCCAGATAAACTTAAAAAAAATGAATGAAAATTATTTATAAAGGACTTTCTGCAATAGAGTGAAAAAAAAGTAGGAATAGACTTTAAAATTTATTTTTTTTATATTACTTGTTTCTAATTGCTTTTTCTAATTTATGATGCTTTTGATTCTGAAACTGGAATATAAAATGGTAATAATAATAGTACCGAAAATAACATAAGTTTGAATATTATGTGCAGCAGAAATCTAAATAAAGATTTTGTCAACAAATTTAATTTAATTCTTAATTTGAGATATATTTTGAATAATTTATTTTTATTTTTAAATACAACATTAGGGTGTGGTATTATCCACATGCTGTCGTGAAAAGTTATATTCTCATTCATCACCTGAATTGGATTTACTGAATAAAAAAAAGCATGAATTTCTTGCAAAAAATTAAAAGCATTTTCTTTATTTATAAAATTAATATTTTTAAATTTAAAATTTCATTTCTGGCATTTACTAAATAAATACATTTTTTATTCTGTAAACAAAATATATTTTGACATTTATATCTCACATCATCAGGAAGAATACCTGACTGGATTATTTTGATATATAGAGGACAAATTCTTAACGCAGACAATATCTAGTCTTTCCGATTACTAGTCTAGGGAATTTCACTGCCCCTATTGTTCACTGTTGTTTGTAAACTATTAAAAGTGATCGTGTCGTGATCAGAAACGTAGCAACTACATCAGGATTGTCCACCTAGATAGCCGTAAGTGGTCCAGTGTTGTTCTAAAAACAGTTTAATATGAAATCATAAGTTATCATAAACTGTTATGATTTCTATGTATTCATTTTATAAATCTTTTAAATTCTAATATTATAATAATTATATAATATTCTAATATATATATCTAATATTATATTCTTCTATAATATATCTAATATTATTTCATTTTTAATATAATTCTAATGTTATAAAATGAAATCTACTTTTTATTATATGAACTACATTATCTATTTTTTATTTACCCACATAGTTTTCTTTCGGTTTTTTTGAAACTTTTTTATCTCACCAATGGATAAAAAAAATTTGATTAATAAAATAATCCAAAATTATTTCAATATTTTTCAACTTGTTTTTCTTATTTTTCATGGTAAATATATTATATTATTGTTGAATAACATATTTTTTATTTATTTACTTTCTGCTTACAAGCATTCCCACTTCTAAAATAAATTATTGTAAATAACAGCTAAATATCTACTCTTCCTGAGTCTAGGGAAATAGCGTCCTAATGGAAGTGGTGTTTTCAGTTGTTTGTTGTTGGCTTTTTAAAAATAACTGACCTAAATAAAAAAAAGAATTCTGAAAAACCACTTCACTTATGTTACGTATAAGAAATAATAATAAGGTATTCTTTCCAGTTTAAAACGTTAACAAAAGCATACAAAATCCTAACTTTTAAATTTTTTAGAGTACACTTCTTCATTGTGAATATCGTTTTAGAAATGCTTAAAAATATTTTTTCCATAACAAAAATATTGCTTTAGTCATTTACAAATAAATTATTAACAAAAAAACTGTAATATTTTAATACAAATATAATTTAAATATAGATAAATACTTTTAAATTAATATTTTGCATCACATTTGACGTGACTCAATTGAGAACATGAATAATTTTGGTGAAAATATATTATTGGATCATAAAATAGATGGCATTTTTAATGTATATAAACATTTACAGCATCTATTCATTTCCATACACATTTCACGTCCAACCACGTTATTCAAATTCGTTTCTCATATGCAGCCAACAACCATGCTATATCTAATATTGTAATAGGAGAAGTTGCTGAATTACTTTCTTCTCGCCAACGATTTCTAATCTCGCCGCGAAGCGCCTAATATTTGCACAACAAGAATCTCTTTTAATCGATTTCGGTGCTGGTCTCAGCGAATGGAAGTTTCTAAATTGAGATCTCAGGAAGACAGAATTACCTTTCACAATAAAGAGACCGACTAAATCGTGATTTGAACGCTAAATATTATCATTTTTTCCCAAACTCAAACATTTTACCTTATTTTTAAGTAGTTGCATACAATTCATGTACATAAATGCAGAAAAAGCCTTTAATTGTTTGCTACAGTTTGTATGTTATAGGTACATGCAGAAAGATTTCATCACTAAAAACACTTGAAAGAAAATCTGTGTTTGTAATGAAATGCAGTAAAATTATAAAAACTAAAAACAAATTTATAAGAAAAATATATCAATATACAATAAGATTATGTATTTTTTTAAAGTTATAGTTTAAACTACAAAACTAAAAATGATAAAAAAACCCTTTTGCTCTCAAAAAAGTTTTCTTAAAAATCTATTCATAATTTTGACGATGATGATACAGTTTTTTTTACAAATGAACAAAATATATTTACAATATTTTCAATGATGGCCAAACTTTTGTTATCACATGTTTTGAATTCAGTGCAATATTTTCAGTAACAGAATTGATATATTATAAATCCATTTTTTTCATAGGTTGATAATTATTCCCATCTTGATGTTTTTAAACCATTCATGACACATTAATATAATTTACAAATTTCAATAACTGAGGATAAAAAAGACACAAAACAGCATTAAAAGTAAAGGGAAATTTAATAACTGCTATGCAATATACCTGCACATTGTGTGACTAATTCAAGCTCTTAAGTGTTGTAAAATATTTGATCACCACTCTATGAGTAGATAATTAATTAATCAAGAATTTTGAAAAGTAGATAATAACACTTTCACACAGAGCTCTTTTATGTTATGCCTACATTTCAGTATCACATGTTAATAATGAAAGACATATTTCAACTGTGAAGTTAAGACTCTCATGCAATGCTATATTATGATTAAAAAAACGTAAAACTTCTTTCTAACATTGTTTGAGTTGATTATTAAATTGATCCCGTACAATTGATGGCAAATAGAGAAGGGTTAATGTCCTTTTACAGAACATTTATTTATAACTGTCGCATTTCATTATGCTATCTGCGAAAAGCAGGAAACATTTTGACTCTCGTACCCAATGTATAATTCGCTACTTAAATACTTCCTTTTAAATCATTACTTATAAAAGAATATTTATAACAAAATTTAGAGACTCGAAACCTGTGATATTCAGGGCATTAATCAATCGGTCATCTGGCCCTATATTAGTATTATAAAACAATAGTAATTAATGTATACAATCAATTATCATTTTCTAAGTATTAAATCTTCGAATCTCAACATCGGCTATGCTTGGGTTTCATATTAATTATGTAATTAGTTTAGCTGTTAAACAGATTCCATCTTATTGATGTAAATGTATTACAGTTAACCAATATACAGCTATAATAAGATATTCATTTCCCTCATGCAATCATTATCTTATGATTAATTTGAATTGGGAAGGAATTTACGATTCATGGTACAGGTGTTGTGTGAGGTTGATAATGACATAAGATATTCGTAATTAATCATATTGCCATATATCACCAGTACATTATAAACCATTTACTTGATATACGTATTTAATCATACTATTATGAAATAATTTACAGTACTTAAATAATGTAAATAATTTAAACCCATTTAATGGCACCTAAAAGACAGATTATTACACTGTTTGACTCACTGACAATAGAGTAAATTACTACGCTGGAGTTAATTTCTCTACAAGAATATGTCTGGGATAACAGAGAAAATAATTATGAAGCTGACAGTTGGCTTTCTGTCACTTTCACTTTTTTTTTTCTTCTAGATATAGGAATTATAATTATTAGGTTTCTTTATATCTTATAATTTTCAACTACCGTTTTTGAACGTTTCAATTTTTAAATTATAGAGTTCAGTAGAAATGAGTCGAACGAAGTTAGAAGGAAAAACAAACCTAATCCCACTCCAGAAGGAAGTTTAATATAGCCAATATAGTATGTAAATCAACATAATATGAGTGAATCGTTTTAAAGAATCAATTTGGTAATTAACTGGATTCAGTTGGAAAGGGTGACTCTTTTAGTAAGGTAATTAAGTAGGGTAAAATTGTTATAGCGGAATGTATTCAAGGTAAACTAGTTATTTAAATTATTTAATTTTTATTTTAAATATCTTATCGATAAATACTCGTGTTCAAATGTAAACGTATTTTAAGTTTCATTATCTCCAGAACTAAATGATTGATTATAATGAAATTAGGTTTCATACAAAATAATTTACCATACAACAGTTATTGGATGGATACCTAACAGTGATTCAGACTCATCAATGTTAGAAAAGTTAAAAACATAGCTTAAGATATAAAAAAAAAACTGGTTAATAAGAAGTATGGCTGCCACATAAAGGTATTCGGCTGCCATAATAAAACTCAGGTAGTTAATGAGTCCTCTTGGCAGGTGCTTTCCAGAAACGCAGTTTAAACTCTTAATGGTTCTGAGAGGTGACAGATGAGATGCAGTTACTATTTAGAGCATAAGACACATGCAGTTCATAATTCAGTTTAGGATATCTAGTTGGTCAATTCTTACTCTTCCTATGACTGCTACACCAATCCACATTACTGTGCCTAGAACTGACATGGCCTTTTACAATATGGAAATGTTCTCAGTGAATTTGTAATTTCAAATAATGAAGTCTGCAAGAAAATAGAGGTTTCAATAAAAATAGAAGGTTAGATGAAGGAGGGATGGGCACGTTGCAGAAAACAGGGGGTTGTAGAGGAAAGATACCCTTGAGCAAAGGAATAAAAATTTTGCGCAGGTATGTAAATGCAAATGCAAAAAAAAAATTAATATTTTCTTTAAATGACAGTGACTAAAAATCTAATTTATTCTGTGAAAATCCTCATTTTCTAGAAATTCATTTAACACACCTGCTTTTATGTATGTGCATCCTCCATCAAAATGGGAAAAAAAAAACCGATATAGCTCTCCAAGGTCCCTTCTCTTTGACAAAAGCTCTGTGAGTTCAAAGCAGTCACAAAGCATATGGCAAAGATGTGGGTCTGTGCGCCCAGCCAACACCGCGCCTCTCTAGGCTATCAAATCTTCACTTCCACAGCGGTCTCTTTCTTAGATCTGAAGGTCTTTGATTCTTTCAAATGGACGTAAGTTGATAATCAGTGGTCAATTTGAACAAGAACTCATCAGTACATAAAGCACTGTGCTTTTCTTTCCATATCTCTTTTCACCAAAAACGGGCTTTCTTATGAGGTTGAATGAGCGAAACGCATCCGGCATGTCTTCTGATAAACAGACATATCTCATATAAGTCTATGAAACAGCAAGCCTCAAAACTCCGTTTCCAGTGGATACATAAAGACCATTACAAAGGTGAAAAACTGTTACACTCAGTCACGCTTCACTGTAATGGGCAATATAGTATCCTAAAACTGTTTTATAAGTTGTACATAATGCTGGACTAACATTCAAGTCTTTAGCAATATTCAATTGATATTGTCCGACATTACCCACGTCTGCCCATGATTCACCACCTCATGCTCCCATAAAAACATTGGTTTCTTTATCAATTTTAATTATGTGCTTGAGCATTTCATTTGCTTTTGAAAAATAATATATATATAAAAAAAATTATATTATATATATATATATATATATATATATATATATATATATATATATATTTAGAGATAAGTGTGTGAGAACAAAATGCGGAAATTGTCAATTGCTATAAAGCATATATATTCCTTTATAAGCTATGTGTACATAAATGTACGATTATATATTCAACACTTTGCAATTGCATCTTTGTTTGGATGCAGTAATTTTACTTTTAGTTCAGTAATTTTAAAGAAAGTCAGCAAAAAAATAAAAATTCTCTAAATTTTGAACATTATCGTATACTTATTTAATATTTAATAATGTATCTACACCTCATTTATTACTATTGAAATAAAGGGAATTTCGTAGGAAGTTCAAACTGATTATATAATCTTTTATTGGAAATTTTAATTTTAATTGTAGATGTTAGTTAATAAAGGATATGTTTATCATGTTAGGATTGTCTTACAAATTTTTAAACCAATAATTCTCTTAACCTCAATAACTATACAATTCCAAAAACAAAACTTACGGTATCCTATTTTTTTATAATGTAACTCTTAATACTGCCTAAACACAAAATTGCAAACTATGTACAAATTATGAATCTACAATGTCTCCAAATATACAACCAGCAAGATCAGAACAAAAATTTCGTTGCAAATTATTAGAGTTAGAATTTTTTAAAATTTTTTTTTTGAATAAAAATCATTTTTGAAGTTTATAAAAAAAAAAATCGACTCAACGTAACTACCTTATAATTAATTCTTCAAATACTCTTATTTATAGGGCAACTTATTTTTTTTCAGTCATAATTTTTTGCTCTTTTTTTCAGAAAACTGAGCATTTTAATGAGAAGACTATGGTTACTGTATTCGTAATCATTACACATTTGTAAATAATAATAATCTATTAAATGGTAGTTACAGAAACTATTTTTATCCATGATAAGAGACAATGTGTTTGTGATGAATTATAAACGTTTGATTTGACTCTTGTTTTGCTTTTAAGGTATTAGTTCTGATCTAAGAATAAATAAGTCATATCATTATTATTATAATTTTCGGGTTCACTGGCAGAAAAATATAATTAATTAAGAAAACAATATTTGCTTTATACACATTTTATTTATAAATGTTCTATTTTGTTAAAAATCTACTAAAAATCGAAAATCTTAGTAAAAAAAGAAATTTCTTATAAAAAGTGACATTTCTTTAAATACATTATTGTATAAGAAATATTTGTCAAAATAATAAAATAAATCATTATTGATCTGATGTGTGATTTATTAGATTTTTCAAGATATTATTTTTAATTCTAAGACAGTTCAATTATCATAGCACATTATTCATCAAGTTTAAGAAAAATTATCATAACATTTCTCTGAAGAATTCCCCGTAAAATAATTATTTATTCATTTTTAAAATTAATTTCAATTTTTAACATGTATTTCCAAAAAACATTTTAAAGTGTTTTAAAGTTTTTATATTTGTGTAACATACATCCTTCCATTTATATAAAATTTAAGAGTTTTTATTACGTTAAGATTTTTTTTAAGTCGGTTTTTGTTTCAGGAAGGGAATATCCTTTTAATTCACAACGATTTGTTCTTCAATAGTATTAAAATATTACAAAGAAAAATATCTTATAGTGAGTGGTGTGAGTTATGACTAAAGTGTGAAGTATAACTAATGATGTTATTTTTGCTGTAAACAAAAGAAAGCAATTACATTTATTTTTACAAGAGGAGGTTATCAAAGGATAAAAAAATAATTTTTAAATATAAAATTCAAAATAAATATTTTTTTATTTCTTTTTCAAATAAATCACAATTTGTTTTTGTTTTTTTTTTTTTGAATTTTTTTAAATCGTCTTTTTTTTGGCGTTTTCTCTATACATGTCTAGACAAATGTTTTATGAGCGTGGACAGGACATTTCTGTTTCACAGAGAAAGAATGGAACATGTTTTTCCGAAATGGGTTTTGAAAAGCTCTTATGTTCGTTATATGAGTCATTTTCGAAACCCATTGGGGACATATACGGAACATGTAACCTGAACAGATCACTTGATAAAGTGGATGCTTTTCTTATAATGTTCAGTCTCAAAACATCTTATCAGGCAATATTCATCACTCAGATCCCATTTATTTTATTTATTTGGAAGTTTATACTGAAAATGTATTGCCTAGATTTCAAAGGTATATATTTCTTATACTTCATTTGTTTTGAAAAAAAACAGGTTTTTCATGATAAAAAGATTATGATGGCACTTTTATTATTATTAGCATTGTTATATATACATATAGTATATATGTATATATTTCTTTTTCCACAAAGCACTCACTCTTATTACAAGGTATTAAACTTTTGTAAACTTGGATTCCTACCAGATACTAGGATCTCATGTTACAAATGTTGCTTGGATTTCAAGAGTATATATATATATATTGTACCACATTTGAAAAAGTAGTGTTTATGCTAAAGATTATGATGACATTAGTTTTATTGTTAGCATCATGTATATACACTCAAGAGCCAAAACATTATGACCACCCTACATTTTTGCAATGAACTCGCCTGGATGACGTGGAAGGCACGTGATCAGGTGGAAGTGGTATTTAACTGGTATTAAGTGGTGGTATTAATCTATGCCAAGGCGGGTTGAAGCTGTGCTGCGCGCCAAGGTGGGCCAACTCGATTATTGACACGTGGTTATAATGTTTTGGCTCTTGGTGTGAATATCTATATATATACTCTTATAACAACTTTGATAGAGAATCTGCAAAAGTGGATTCATACCAGATACTGTGCATGAAAAACTCAATAAGATACCTGATCTTGAACACGATCTGTCTTTTCATTGGCTGAATTTCTGTAAAGTGCAATGTTAATATTTGTTAAATTTCACTCAATAATGAAAATAAAAAGGGATTTAATTATTAATTATTAATTAAATCAAAACGGAAAAAATTTAGAAAAGTTTGTGAAAATTATCATACGTTCAACGTCGAAGACTTCAAATCTTGGGCAAAATTTTAATAAAGTTGAATTGTCAGATACATGGTGAGAAAAACAAAAGATAATAAAAATGATGAAGTTTTAAGTATAACTTTTTTGAAATTTATCCTTTACCCTAATACTGAAGGATAAATCTTCTTTCATCCTTTCATTGATTACCTGTTTGCTTGTCAAAAGCAAGAAGTTGTGAAAACATAGTTACTGTTGAAGAAATTCCAGCTTACTACTCAAAAGTATCAATCATGCTTTAAAATATGAATGATTTACAAAGTTAATAATTAAATAGGTAGAATTCAAGATCTCTACGAAAACGTTTTGAAGTGGTCGACATTAGTAGCAGAAGCACAGGAAATAATTAATATAAATAAATTTATATATTTTTAATATAAATAAATTTATAAAATTTATATATATATTGGTTACTCCATTTCCTCTTGAGTAGCATAATATTTTTGTAAAATTACGAATAAAATACTAACAAAAGACTAAAAATATTCTTTTATATTAAGCATTCTTTAATTATTAACAGGTTTCTTTGTAATTATTTATTATTAAAACCCGTTTGTACCTTTTGAACTATTTCAAAAGGATGATTTTTGAAAATTGTAATAAACGTATTCTCCAGCACATTTTCTTCCATGGAAACCATCTCAGTATATTATAATGTAGTAAAATATTAAAAATTTCTTTAAAAACAACTCGACTTCGTACTTTAAATGGATTGAAAGAAAGTCATTTCTAAGTCTCTTCTAAATATTTTCAAAAATTCGTGATTATTATTATTTTTATTTTTTTGAGAAATTAGTGATTCATTTAAATGTTCTCTGTTATAAAACTAAATCATTTTGAAATTAAATATTCTACAGAAAAATTTGAAATGTCATAAAACTTTAGTAGCCTACGAAATTTACACTCAACCCAGTATCATACATTTTTATATTAAAAATATTTTATGTACATGATAAATCATTAATTAAACAAGTAGTTCTATAGTATTCTAGTTTTTTGTACAAACTATACAAGAATTTAATTCTTCTTTTATAAATTATGTAGTCAATTATTATTTATATTATTTATTTATCATTCAATATATTATTCATTTCCCACAAAAATTATTATTTACTAGGAATTAATTCAATAGTAACATAGAGTAAAAACTACTGAATGGTTTAAAATACCATAAATTCTGCAGCTTAACGGTTAAAAATATCTATACAATTATAACAAAAAATTCATTCAAACAAGTTTAGCAATCTTAGAACTTTAGTTTTAAATTATTGAAATTGTGCTAAACTGCTCTCGAAAATAGTTTAATGAAGATTTTGAAAAAGGAATATTATCACTAAAAATATATAATTTCTTGAATATATTTATTTACAATTTATTCTAGAAATTACAGTTATCTTGTGTCTTTTCAGTGATAATATTCATATCTCAAAATCTCCATCAAAAATTTTCAATAAAGGTTTATCACAATGCTTGAAGGGTAATTTATGCTGTAACATTATATATTCTGAATTTACAACCAAACTTATTCATTTTTAATCCTTTTCTCCACACAAGAATTTTCTGAAATAATAGAATTTATTAAAATATTCTTACTTCGAAGTACCTAAATATACAGTATATAATATTTTACCTTAAATATAAATATTTTAGGGAAGTACATCCATATATAAATTTTAGACGCGAAATAAATTGTATACATTTCGAATGAAACTATTAAGGAGACTATCCGATATTGAAATCAGTTTCAATAGGAATTTAATTCAAAATATTTGGATTGTGATGGCAATATTGAATTCGGTGATATATCAAGATTATTCAATATAGTGATGTAACAACATTATTAAATGCAGTGTTGTAACGACATTTAGAAAGTTATGACACAAAGTCAAGACATGAAGTCGAAGTCAATATTGTTTGATTATAGGGATATATTTTAGAAATGAATTCTTTTGAAATTAGGACGGGGAGTCATTGAAATTCAGATAAAACCACAATGGTTGATGAATAATGTTTGAATAAAATGCATCGCATTCATCATGTTCTATTAAAAAGTGAATCATATAATGTATCAACTTGGGTTTTCTTTATGATATTCATTTGAAAATTTTATTTGATACAATTATATTTCAAGGAATATGAAATGTACAAAACAAGAAATTGAAAGAATGCCTAAATCTAATACAAAAAAATAATTTCTGTAATAAACAATTCTGAAATCTTATTATTGATGTTGTTGGTAATATGCGGCTGTTATTGCTAACTCATTTAAACGATTTTTTTTTCAGATTTAATATTTAACTAATATAAGAAACAATTCAAATGTTAATAATGCAGAAAATTAAAATTATAAATATAATGTTCTTTTCGGCAAATAATTTAATTTTATTGTCAGAATTATACATTGGTTGTTAATAATAATATTTTTATTTATAATTGTTTTGTATAATTACTGTTAATATATATTTTGATTTATTATTAAAAAAAATCATGAAATTTAGGGAATTCACTAAATACGACTTATAAAACAGATGAAAGTACTTTATTTTAGTAAACTCTGAGATTAATTTTAAATTCTAGGAAATTTACGTCTGTGATATTTAACTAATTAATTTTAATTCCTTTTGCACTACAAAACCTTTAAAAAGTATATGTTCTTTAGAATGCTATTTTTTTTTCAAAAGTGTTTTCAGAGGATTCAGATTTGAAAATACCGTCAGTTTAAAGAAAATAAATTTATAAAATAAATAAGTTTTTAAAAAAATAATTAAAAGAAAAGTGCTTGAACTAAACTTTAAATTTAGGACTTTTTAAGTTTAAATTTTCACTTTATTTACAAGTGAAATATAAAATTAAACAAAATTTAAATTCATTAGCCATAATAAGTATTTATTTGTCAACATTATATATTTTACTGTGTTATATACTTCATATTTAAATATCATTTTTTAAATTACAATGACTCGGATGACTATATGTGTAATAATGAGCATATGAATATCTATCAAGACAATTAATTTAAAAAAATTGTGTATACCATAAGTAAAGACATTTGACTCCGTATTTTTTGAAAAAAAATATTAAGCAGTTTAAATTCATAATATATTTAAATAACAGAATTTTATGATGGAAAAGAAAACCTAAATTTAATAGTCTATAATAACCTATAAAAGATACGATAAAATTATTAAAATTGTTTTGAATATGCCAAGTAAACGATAAAAAAAAATGTTAAATTAGTGCATTAGTTCATTTTAGAATCTTAAAATTCACATTTAAAAAAAAAAAAATGCTTCGAAAATCTACAGAAAATGTAAAAATAAAATAGTTATCCATATAAAAAGTATATATATCCATAAGGAAATAAATCTAACTGCACATAGGTCCTCACATAGGCATTTTGATTCAACATATTTATTTTAGATCGTTGAATTCAACACCGTTTTCGCATACAATCTCAAAAGTTGCGATATTGATAAACAAGGCAAATACGAAACACTTCCTATGATAAACATTCTATGCTCGAGAAGAAGAAGCTAAGGAATCAGATGGTCCCAAAAGCGTTGCCATTTCCTCTCACAAAATAAAAACACGTGCATTGCTAATGATACAGTGCAAGGTTCTCTACCCCGCGGGAAGTTCTAGATAATCTTTTGAAAATGTTTCTTTTTAGACAAACATCCGTGGCAAAATGAATGATGATTCGAAATTCCAGTGTGAAACATTTTGCATCACAATGCTGTTGTTTTTGCATGACAAAAAAGAAGATCCTTTACCGAATTTTAAGTCGTTCCCACCGAAATAGTTGGCTGCATCACGCAAATCCCAATAAATGGATGGGGAAAGCATATGTTTTTGTATGCATTATGTGTGTACCTATTGAACAGAGCGTGGAAGAATATTAAGATACTGATGCTTCAAATGTCACTTTCTTAACTTTTTTTTTTTTAAATATATATGCATAATCTTTGTGTTTTCTTTTTGTCATAGATTTTTGTCAACTTGTTTGATATAAAGTTGTGGGTTATAAAACTATTGAACACTTTTAAACTTAAATTTAAAGTAATAAAGAAGACAGATTTACTTTTAAAAAAAACTTCCATATTATTTTTAGATTGCGATGGCAAAATGTGGGTGCAATGTAGCAAGACATCTGTAGTGCATTTTTTAAAATGCTGAATTTACTAGAGGTATCATTATTATGCATGATTATATGAATTTCTTGAAGCATAACTTCTACAAAATAATCGCCATTCGAAAAGAGGAGATAGAGTAATTAATTTAAGTGTTCACCTGAGTTAAAATTAATCTTGCATTATCATTGCATTATCAGCTATAGCAATCATAATTTTTACTATTGTATTACATGAAAACATAATTTTTCCAATTATATTACATGAAACCATAATTTTTACAATTATATTACATGAAACCCAAATTTTTCTTAATTTTAAAAAGTAATACATAGATCTAACAAATTACATAATCTGAACAATGATTAACAATTACAATTTTTACAATTTTACAACAATAATTTTAAAAGCAAAGCGTATTATATTGTTTAATCTTTTGTTTATAAACATTCAAAATTGAGAGGGTTAAAAGAGATCATTTAATTTAAAAACTTTTTACTTTACAGTAATAGATGATTTCGTGACAAATAATAACTATTTTAAAATTTCGTTGATAATTTTTTTTTTTTTTTTTAAATTTACTTTTGAAAGTCTTAGAACATAATTAAATAATTGAAAAAATGGATATTTTTATTATTATTAAGCTAAAAATATGCTAAATATACAAATTATATATAAATATTAAATATAAATTAAGTAATTATTCAGTTTAATTTGCATATATATATATATATATTATATAAATTCGAATAATTTGGGCATTAGTTCATTTTAGACTCTTAAAATTTATATTTCGAAAAAAAAAACAAAATTTTTGAAAATCTACAGAAATTGCAAAATTAAAATAATTATCAAAATAAAAAAATATATATCCAAAAGGAAATAAAGCTACCTTCACATAGGTCCTCACATAGGCATTTTGATTCAACATATTTATTTTAGATCGTTGAATTCGATACCATTTGTCCCATACATTCTCAAAAGTTGCGATATTGATAAACAAGGCAAACACGAAACATTTCTATGATAAACATTCTATGCCCGAGAAGAACAAGCTAAGGGATCAGATGGTCCCAAAAGCATTGTCATTTCCTCTGACAAAAAAAAAAACACGTGCATTGCTAATGATACCGTGCAAGGTTTCCCCCCCCTCGCGTGAAGTTCTAGATAATCTTTTGAAAATGTTTCTCTTTTAGACACACATACGTGACAAAATGAAAGATGATTCGAAATTCCAGTGTGAAGCATTTTGCATCACAATGTCGTTGTTTTTGCATGCCAAAAAAGAAGATCCTTTACCGAATTTTAAGTCGTTCCCACCGAAATAGTTGGCTGCATCACGCAAATTCCCAATAAATGGATGGGAAAGCATATGCTTTTGTATGCATTATGTATGTACCTATCGAACAGAGCGTGGAAGAATTTTAAGATACTGATGCTTTAAATGTCACTTTCTTAACTTTTATTTTTTTTTTTTTAAATATATATATGCATAATCTTTGTGTTTTCTTTTCGTCATTGATTATTTACAGTTTCTTCGTATTTTGGGAACAACTTGTTTGATATAAAGTTGTGTTAAACATCTATTGAACACTTTTAAAATAATAAATTAAACAAATTTACATTGAAAACACACTTCCACATTCTTTGTAAATTACGATGGCCAAATGTGGGTGCAATGTAGCAAGCCATCTGTAGAGCATTTTTTTTTTAAAACCAAATGTTTTCTTAATTTTAAAAGTAATGCATATATCTAGCAGTTCAACAATTACACAATTTGAGCAATGATTAACAAATACAATTTTCAAAATCATACAACAACAATTTTAAAAAGCAATACATTTTTCGTTGCTCATCCTTTCGTTTATAAATATTCACTACTTGAGTTTGTCAAAAAAAAAAAGAGATAATATAATTTAAAAGCATATTACTTTATAATAATAGAGGATTTCATGACAAATAATAACTATTTTTAAATATTTAAAATTTCGTTGATAATTATTTTTTCAAATTTACTTTTGAAATTCTTAGAACATAATGAAATAATTGAAAAAAGGTTTTTATTATTACATTGCTAAAAAAATATACTAAATATATAAATTATGTATAAATTTTAAATATAAATCAATTAATTATTCCATTTAATTTACATATATATTAAATATAAATTAAATAATTTAATGAATTATTTGATTCAAATTAATTTCGACATAAACTATTTTACAGTAAAAACATTAATTTTAGCAATTTTAAAATAAAATAATAATTAAAATGACATTTCATCTATTTTGAAAAAAAAAATAAATAATTGCCCTTTTCAACCTGTAATTCAAGCAATATATTTTCACTCTCTCGCCATTGCTGTTACAATGTACTTTAAAACAGGATTACATTTAAGCAGCACATGCTTAAAATCTAAGAAAAGCTGTACAGTTAATTTTCATAAAAGCTAGACTCCGAGAAGAAAAATAAGACTTTTTCCAACAAAAGTAAACCATCAAGCTTTACGACATTTAGATTTATGGTCTTTTACTTCAAAATTATTCCGTCTAACATTAAAAAAAAGCAGCGTTATATTTCTGTTCTTGTCACGCTGTTGCAACATTAATTATCAGAGTTGTTAAGAAACAAAACAAGTAAATTGCACTTCGTAGCAAACTACAACTCGTCAAGGATTTGAATGTCTGCTTTGTAAAGTTTATGAGTGCTGTTTTGGTCATTTTATTCCGCTGTTTGTACTTTTTAGTGAGTTTTAAATTAGTTGTACTTCTTAATTATTGGGTTTCTAATTTTTATACTGAACAATAAATGTGAGATTTAAGCGTTGAAGTTTGAAGAAATCTTAATTCAACCAATATTACTCCTGTGCCCAAAAAATCATTAAAACATTATTGTTTTTTAAAAAAATGGAAATTATATAGTTTAAATTCTTAATGTATTTAATTAATATAATTATTTGATTGAAAAGAAAACCTAAATTTAATAGTCTATAAAAACCTGGAATAGATAAGATAAAATTATTAAAATTGTTTTGAATATGCCATATGCGATAAAAAAAAAAAATATTTTAAATTGGTGCATTAGTTCATTTAAGACTGTTAACATTTATATTTCAAAGAAGAAATTTTTTTAAATCTACTGAAAATGTAAAGATAAAATATTTATGAATATAAAAAAATATATCCATAAGTAAATAGGTCCTCACATAGGCATTTTGATTCAACATATTTATTTTTAGATCGTTGAATTCGACACCCTTTGTCCCATACATTCTCAAAAGTTCCGATATTAATAAACAGGGCAAATACGAGACACTTCCAATGATAAACATTCTATGCACGAGAAGAAGAAGCTAAGGGATCAGATGGTACCATAAGCATTGCCATTTCCTCTGACAAAAATAAAAACAAGTGCATTGCTAATGATACAGTGCAAGGTTTTCTACCCCGCGTGAAGCTCTAAATAATCTTTTGAAAATGTTTCTTTTTAGACAAACATCCGTGGCAAAATGAATGATGATTCAGAAATTCCAGTGTGAAACATTTTGCATCACAATGTTGTTGTTTTGCATGACAAACAGAAGATCCTTTACCGAATTTTTAAGTCGTTCCCATCGAAATAGTTGGCTGCATCACGCAAATTCCCAATAAATGGATGGGGAAAGCATATGTTTTTGTATGCATTATGTATGTACCTATTGAGCAGAGCGTGGAAGAATTTTAAGATACTGATGCTTCAAATGCCACTTTTTAACTTTTATTATTTTTTTTTAAATATATATATGCATAATCTTTGTGTTTTCTTTCTTGTTATAGATTTTTTTTTACAGTTTCTTCGCTTTTTGGAAACAACTTTTTGAGATAAATTTGTGTGTTATGAATCTATTGAACACTTTTAAACTTAAATTTAAAGTGATAAAGTAAACACATTTACATTGAAAACACACTTCCAAATTCTTTGTAGAGTACGATGGCAAAATGAGGGTGCAATGTAGCAAGCCATCTGTAGTGCATTTTTAAAATGTTGAATTTACTAGATGTATCATTATTATGCATAATAATATGCTTTTCTAGAAGCATCATTTCTATACAATAATCTTCACTCGGAAATAGTCGATATTATAATTAATTTAAGTGTTCACTTGAATTAAAACAAAACTTGCATTACCAACTATAGCAATCTTAATTTTTACAATTATATTACATGAAAAGCAAATTTTTTCCCAATATTAAAAATAATACGTTGGTTGATCTAACAATTCAACAATTAGAAAATTTCAGCAATGATTAACAATTACAAGTTTCACAATTTTATAACGATAGTTTTAAAATCAAAGCATTTTATATTGCTCAATGATTTGTTTAAAAATATTCAAACTTGAGATCGTTAAAAATGAGATAATTTGATTTAAAAGTTTTTACTTTATAATAATAAATGATTTGGGAAAAATAATAACTATTTTTTTAAATATCTATAGTTTCGTTGATAATTAAAAAAAAAAAATTATTATTGAAATTCTTAGAACATGATTAAATAATTGAAAAAATAAATGTTTTATTATTATAATGCTAAATATATAAATTATGGATAAATATTAAATATAAATTAATTAATTATACAGTTTAATTTACATATATATTATATATAAATAAAATAATTTAATGAATTATTTGATTTCAATTAATTTCGTCATAAAAAAATTTTTATAGTAAAAATATTAATTTAGCAATTTAAAAATAAAATAATAATTAATATGACATTTCATCTATTTTTAAAAAAGTTAAACAATTGCCCTTTTTAACCTATAATTCAAACAATATATTTTCACTCTCTTGCCATGGCTGTTACAATGTACTTCAAAACAGGATTACATTTAAGCAGCACCTGCATAAAATCTGAGAAAAGCTGTACAGTTAATTTTCATAAAAGCTAGACTCTGAGAAGAAAAATAAGACTTTTCCAACAAAAGTAAACCATCAAGCTTTACGACATTTAGATTTATGGTCTTTTACTTCCAAAATTATTCCGTCAACATTAAAAAAAAGCAGCAGCGTTATATTTCTGTTCTTGTCACGCTGTTGCAACATTAATTATCAGAGTTGTTAAGAAACAAAACAAGTAAATTGCACTTCGTAGCAAACTACAACTCGTCAAGGATTTGAATGTCTGCTTTGTAAAGTTTATGAGTGCTGTTTTGGTCATTTTATTCCGCTGTTTGTACTATTTAGTGAGTTTTAAATTAGTTGTACTTCTTAATTATTGGGTTTCTAATTTTTATACTGAACAATAAATGTGAGATTTAAGCGTTGAAGTTTGAAGAAATCTTAATCCAACCAATATTACTCCTGTGCCCAAAAAAAATCATTAAAACTTTATTGTTTTTTAAAAAAAATAGAAATTATATAGTTTAAATTCTTAATGTATTGAATTAATATAATTATTTGATTGAAAAGAAAACCTAAATTTAATAGTCTATAAAAACCTGGAATAGTTAAGATAAAATTATTAAAATTGTTTTGAATATGCCATATGCGATAAAAAAAAAATATTTTAAATTGGTGCATTAGTTCATTTAAGACTCTTAACATTTATATTTCAAAGAAGAAATTTTTTTTTTTAAATCTACTGAAAATGTAAAGATAAAATATTTATGAATATAAAAAATATATATCCATAAGTAAATAGGTCCTCACATAGGCATTTTGATTCAACATATTTATTTTAGATCGTTGAATTCGACACCATTTGTCCCATACATTCTCAAAAGTTCCCATATTAATAAACAGGGCAAATACGAGACACTTCCAATGATAAACATTCCATGCACGAGAAGAACAAGCTAAGGGATCAGATGGTACCAAAAGCATTGCCATTTCCTCTGACAAAATAAAAACAAGTACATTGCTAATGATACAGTGCAAGGTTTTCTACCCCGCGTGAAGTTCGAGATTATCTTTTGAAAATGTTTCTTTTTGGGCAAACATCCGTGGCAAAATGAATGATGATTCGAAATTCCAGCGTGAAACATTTTGCATCACAATGTTGTTGTTTTGCATGACAAACAGAAGATCCTTTACCGAATTTTAAGTCGTTCCCACCGAAATAGTTGGCTATAGCACGCAAATTCCCAATAAATGGATGGGGAAAGCATATGTTTTTGTATGCATTATGTATGTACCTATTGAGCAGAGCGTGGAAGAATTTTAAGATACTGATGCTTCAAATGTCCCTTTCTAACTTTTATTATTTATTTTTTAAATATATATATGCATAATCTTTGTGTTTTCTTTCTCGTTCTAGATTTTTTTTTACAGTTCTTTCGCATTTTGGAAACAACTTTTTTGATATAAATTTGTGTGTTGTGGTTCAACACTTTTAAACTTAAATTTAAAGTAATAAAGTAAACACATTTACATTGAAAACACACTTCCAAATTCTTTGTAGAGTACGATGGCAAAATGAGGGTGCAATGTAGCAAGCCATCTATAGTGCATTTTTTAAAATGTTGAATTTACTAGATGTATCATTATTATGCATAATAATATGAATTTCTAGAAGTATCATTTCTATACAATAATCTTCATTCGGAAATAGTCGATATTATAATTAATTTAAGTGTTCACTTGAATTAAAACAAAACTTGCATTACCAACTATATCAATCTTAATTTTTACAATTATATTACATGAAAAGCAAATTTTTCAAATATTAAAAATAATACGTTGGTAGATCTAACAATTCAACAATTAGAAAATTTCAGCAATGATTAACAATTACAAGTTTCACAATTTTATAACGATAATTTTAAAATCAAAGCATTTTATATTGCTCAATGTTTTGTTTAAAAATATTCAAACTTGAGATCGTTAAAAATGAGATAATTTAATTTAAACGTTTTTTACTTTATAATAATAAATGATTTAGGAGAAATAATAACTATTTTTAAATATCTATAGTTTCGTTGATAATTTAAAAAAAAAATTATTTTTGAAATTCTTAGAACATGATCAAATAATTGAAAAAATAAATGTTTTATTATTATAATGCTAAATATATAAATTATGGATAAATATTAAATATAAATTAATTAATTATACAGTTCAATTTACATATATATTATATATAAATTAAATAATTTAATGAATTATTTGATTTCAATTAATTTTGTCATCACAATATTTTTTATAGTAAAAATATTAATTTAGCAATTTAAAAATAAAATAATAATTAATATGACATTTCATCTATTTTTAAAAAGTTAAACAATTGCCCTTTTTAACCCATAATTCAAACAATATATTTTCACTCTCTTGCCATGGTTGTTACAATGTACTTTAAAACAGGATTACATTTAAGCAGCACACATGCATAAAATCTAAGAAAAGCTGTACAGTTAATTTTCATAAAAGCTAGACTCTGAGAAGAAAAATAAGAATTTTCCTACAAAAGCAAACCATCAAGCTTTACGACATTTAGATTTATGGTCTTTTACTTCCAAAATTATTCCGTCAACATTAAAAAAAGCAGCAGCGTTATATTTCTGTTCATGTCACGCTGTTGCAACATTAATTATCAGAGTTGTTAAGACACAAAACAAGTAAATTCCACTTCGTAGCAAACTGCAACTCGTCAAGGATTTGAATGTCTGCTTTGTAAAGTTTATGAGTGGTGTTTTGGTCATTTTATTCCGCTGTTTGTACTTTTTAGTGAGTTTTAAATTAGTTGTACTTCTTAATTATTTACTGGTTTCTGATTTTTATAATGAAAAGTAAATTTGAGATTTAAGCGTTGAAGTTTGAAGAAAGTTTAATCAAATCCAAATTACTACTGTGCCCAAAAAGTAAGACCAATTATTTTTTTTTTCAAAAACTCTTTATTTATTCTTCCAAAATTTATTTCATCGCCTTCAAAGTAATCACCTCGGACACAATGCACTTATGACAATTTTTTCCAAACCTCAATGCATGATAAAATGTCATCGGCAGGGATGGCCTTCAAAGCATGCGGCGACAAATGGTCGACTCAAAATGGTGTCCTCGGAGCGGTCTTTTGAGTTTAAGGAATAACCAGAAGACGCATGGTGTGAATACTGTGGTTGTGGAATGATATGCTTTTCATTTTTGTCGAAAAAGTCACGAAGAATCAATGCAGTGGGAGCTGGCGCATGCAGTGTTTTCGATACCAATCGACATTTGACGTTTGAGGCCCAAAATGGAATTGACCGATCCTTTTGAAATTCCAACATTATCAGTAATGTCTCCTAATTGTAAATCGACGGCTTGCAAGCACCAAATCTTTAATATTTTGGACGTGAGCTTCGTCGGTTGTAGTCAGTGTGCTCTTTGTCTTCAACGCGTTATCTGCCTTCTTTCAACTGTTTATGCCACTTCTAAACATTTCTTTTCGATATAGTAATGTTCACCGAATGTCTTCTGAAATATTCTATACGTTTCTGCAAAACAACATTTAATGCAAGTTCTTTGCTAAATTAATTCAGACAGTTCAAAAATCGACGGAATCAGTTTTAGCGTCTCACAAAGCCAAGTGTAACTCAAACACTAATGAATATTTTGAAAGGCGTCGAGGACAAATTTATTCTTCACTAGATGTCAAGGACAGTGCCAACAACCTAAAAAGAAAAAAAAAAAAGATGAAATTCCATAAGCTCCGATAATTTTAGATTGAAAATTGAACTGACTTTTGGACACAGTAGTATTGCCAGTATTTTGCTGTTTTGTATTTTTTTCTATGATTGCATTTATTAATGAGATCATTAGTGTTAATTCTTGGAGATAAAAATCAGAAATTCGTGATATTTGAACTATCCCTTTAAATATTCAAATCCAGCTATTCAGAAATTCAAATGTAGCAGGCCCAATGAAATACTTGGTACACAATATTGGCACAGATGTTTATTGACTTATTAATGAGGAAACAAGTGCAATTACCTTAATAAAAATAATTTTGTGGGAAATATAAGTTCTTTAGCTTTATAATGAATAGATAATTGCATATTTTATTTACCAGAAGAAAGACGGCCTTGGCCCACCATGGGGCTGTTGCGCTAATGAAGAAGAATTGCATATTTTAAGACTGAAACTTTTCGTCATCTGCTGCTATCTAGTGTTAATTTAAGTAATTTGAATTTAAATAAAATAATGTTGTTTGTTGTTGTTTCTTATCCCACTTGGCTGGCCAAGCCCACAAGCCCATACGTGCTCATGATTGAAGGGGAAGGAAGCAGCTTCTGTTGTGATGGACCACCCCGTAGGTAGAAGTCTGACTTTGGCTCCGTGACGCTCTTACAGTCATAGGAGACCGGGACCTACCGCTTAAAGTGGATTACGAACCACTACAAACATCCATGGCATCGCCGGGATTCTAACCCGAAACCTGTGGCACCGAGCGCCAGAGCGTTAGACACTCGGTCATTCAGGTCCCAATTAAAATAATAAAAATCATTTGTATTTATTTTCAAATACATTTCGTAGCACGAAAGTTATTTTAAGTTTAATTGTATGAGATTTACTGAATTTTTTTACATGTACACTATATTTTTGTGTTTTAAAATTTTTAATTTGCATTTAATTATTTTTTCTTGTACTTTTTGTGTTACAATTAGTTCTATAAATTCATATATTCTTATTTTTATTGATTGAATATTATTACTAATTTACATTTTATTACATTTTCAAATATTAATTGCCCAATGTATTTATAAAACAAATTTTGGAATAGTCAAATACTTTTATATTTAAAATCTTACTACAGATGTAACGCCATTAATGATTTGTAACTTTTAATAATATTTCATTCCGTTAATGACATTATTTAAATTTTTAGAACAAAACGAAGTATTGTTGCTGTTTAAAGATTTACACGTTTAAAATTTACTAAATTATTTAAGTTCATTTATATTTATTATTTAAAATAAATCAGTAAAACTCTTATATCCAAAACCAATCAAAGAAATAAAAATATTCTATTCATTTTAACGTTTTCTTTCAACTTCGCTAAAAAAAACATACAGTATTTGATTTATGAAAAAGAAAAATGTTTAACTTCAAAGTTGAAAGAAACTTTTTCTAAATTTGAATTTGTAGTTTTCTTTGACGTTCTGTTTATCGATAGTCTGCACCAAAGTTTTGTCTACCTAATTTTTTGTATTTTGTTTACTTTGTTTTTTTTATTTCAAAAGTTTATTACAAATCCATTCTTCTCTTAAATGTAGAATATTTCCATAAATAATCTTTAGAAAAATGTAAGTTTTTGATATATAACTTTATAAAACAAATTCAAATTTTAAAATTTTATAAAATATATCTGAAATGTTAAAAATACATGTAATTTTCAAAAAAAAATTCCTGTAAAATTTGAAAATTGCTTACTTATGTTAATAGGGAATTTACTTATTATTAAATTTCGCCATTGTGCTAACCAATTCAGGTAATGTGCTCCTGACATTTTTTACCAGATTGTTTTTTTTTTTTTGTGCCTTTTGATGGAATTGATTTAAATCATTAAAAGATAAAAATATTAAAAATTCTACTTCCATATAAATGAAATATTTTGGTTGTAATATGGTTTTAAGATGTTAATAATATAATTTAAAATGTAAATGAGAAAAAAATTATTATTTATGCAATTTGGCATTATATAAAAACTTTCTATGCCAATTGTACGACGAAAAAACAAATTTATATTTATTACAAACACCACAGACATAAAAAAAAATTCAAAATTACAAAAGCATTCAATTTTAACTGCATTTTAAATATATTTTTAAATATATGTTCCTTATCTTAAGTATTTTTTATAACAGTTTTTTGTTCAGTTTAGAATTTTGATTTTAATTTGAATTTTTTTATCATTAATAATACATAGTTTTAGCCTTTAATTTACATATTACATTCTGAGACTTTTTCTATAATGACTTATCAAGTGAAAAAATGAAAGATACAACTTGAATGTTTTGTTTTTTATCATGTTGGGAAAACTCCACTATAATTAGCAAAAAGTGCAAGAAATTTAATGCCTTACGTATTAATTTAATTTTAATATTTCCAATCATTCCATGGACTTTTTACATGCTGTGAAAAATAAGACTTTTATTTATTTTTTATCTTTACTTTTATTTTCTCTTCTAATTAATAATCCTTGCTACATCAATATTTTTTCGTCCATTCTGATGATCGTTTTTCCTAGTACTTTTAAAAATGAATAATGGCTTCTTATTGTGAAACTCTCACTATAATTATTCGTAGTTAAAAAGTTAAACTTCCTTCTGTCATTATGAAAGTTTTAATAATAATAAGGATTCATTCGTAAACATTAATTGTTCTTTTGTATAGAAATCAATATCCAACAAATAAAGTTAGTAATTATGAAAAATGTTTGAATCAGTGTGATAATACATTTTTTCCTACTAAAAGATGAATAATATTTTTTTTCTTATCACTCAGTGACATTTATGCTTTTTAATTAAGTAAAATAATAGTAATTTAATTTATTTTTATATGATTATAAACTTTTTCATCTAACAACTAAGTTTAACAACAAACTAACTGTATAATAATTAAATTCTGATTCAATTTTATTTTTTTAATTTCAAATAATTAATTTAAATTAATTAATTTCATATTTTAACTGTTATTTTAAATGCAATTAATTTATTTTTATCTTACATAAAATTTCAATTCATTCATTTTAATTTAAAAATATTTGATTAATTTCAATGGTTCATTTCATTGTCAGTTCCGTTAAATTTATTTGTTTTGGTAAAAAGATAAAGAAAAAAATCGTTAATCAAACAAAACACAGTTCTTAAATTTGAGATATAATTTTTGCTTTATTTAAATGAACCAAGAAAGATTAACGCTATATCAGAAAACAAGTTTGACTTTATTCATTCAATTCCAACTATTAGTTCACACTCTCCTGTATATATTTATATATCTTGTTCAAATATTCAATCGTTAATAAAATCCATTTTATTCATCCACTCAAGTTCAAATACATTTTTTAAACCTGTAGTGGATGACATTTGATGTTAATACAGTTTTTCAAATATTAATTCATTCATTAATTTTATTTTTATTTTTTTTTTTTTTAGATTTAAGATTTAGGTTGTATGTATCTACAATAGATGGCACCAAATGTAAGAGGAAAATTTAAACTTTATTTATAAAGGACTTTTTTCAATATAGTGAAAAAAAAAGTAGGAATTGACTTCATCATTTTTTTTTATTATTATTATTATTTGTTTTTAGTTGACATTACAAAAGAAGCTAACTTTTTTTCGATGTCGTTTCTTTCTAAAAATGTTTTCATTATAAGTATATCCATTAAATGCATTCAAAAGGCGAGGAGACTGAAGGTATAACTTGTAATAGTCCTGAAAGACAAACCCTTTGCGTGCATTGATATCAAGAATAATTTACATTTACTTAATGCCACTTCAATTAATTATAAATTATTGTTTAAATATTTATTAGCGGCCAGTTTTTATATTGTTATAAACTTTGTATTCCATACGTTAAGTACACATTAAAAGGTAACTACACATGAAATTAGTAATTTATGAACATACAAAAAGTTTATGGTTTCCATTTAACGTCACTTGTACACGCACTCCATTTTTCAACGTTAGTTTCTACACACTGTTAATTTATCATAAGATTTCACGCTTTATATTCAGTAAAAATAATTTCTGAAAATGGATGTATTTAAAAAAGTTTTGAAAATTAAATATCGTTTATTTACTCTTTAATAATGTATATTAATTTTAGAAGAATTCATTAATTTTAGAAGAATGTTATATTTCTTTATGCATTAAAAATAAAGGGCAATATTTCAAAATCGTAATCGAAACGTCGTTACGGTTTGGAAATATTGGACTATGACGCAGACTGTAAAATGTAGACTATGATGTAGATTGTAAAATACATGTGCTACATCATTGTTTTTTTTCTTACTTTTTAATTCATTATTTTTTATATTTTCATCATTTCTTATAATTAGTTCCCTAAATTTGTTTATTTGTTTAATATTTTAAAACAAGTCTTCATTTCGCCTTGAAATAAACTTTAAATTTCTATGAATTAAAAAAGGGCCTGATGGCCGAATGGCTAGCGCTCTGGCGTTCGGTACCACAGGTACCGGGCTCGAATCCAGGCTTGGCCATGGGTGTTTGTAGTGGTTCAAATCCACTTTAAACTGTCGTAGGCGAGCGCTGCGGGGGCATTGTTACTCCGTGGCTTACCATCAAGTTACACGCTCCGCCTGGGTAATACAAAGTGAGTAACATCGGCGCAGCCATTATGGCGAAAGATCACGGTCTATTTGCCAGCTGCATTAGAAAAAAAAAAAATTTAAAAAAAAAAAAAAAGGAATTAAAAAAATTTTAAACCAAATTATATCTAAACTTTGTTAAAACAACCACAAAAAGCATAGATTTTAAAATAAGATGTATCTTAATTATAATGATAAAGACAGTAATTTTGGAAAAAAAAAATAATTTTATCAAATCAGCATGTTTCTTACTTTAATCTTTTTGCTCATTATACTTTAAACTATCAAGACATAATCCTTCAAAATTAAGATGGGACCAGACTGATAAATATCTTTTTTAATAAATACTTAAAAACACCAACACCTTATATTAAATATCTATTATCAACTGTTGCTTAAAACTTCAAGTGACTTTCTGTAGTAAAAAAACATGATTTCTTTATAAAATTTTATCTATGGAATTTTATTTATTTTCCCGTAAGTTCATAAAGAACTTTTGGTAATAAATCACATTCTGACACTATTCTCAGACATAAAAAAGGACGTGACACTTTTACTCTTTTTTTGTATTTATCACTTCCTATGCATGATAAATACAATAAAACATCTTTGTATAAACAATAAGAGCTGTGACACCATTATCATTATCCGGGCTGTGACATTAATGTGATTATCAGTGATACACACAGTGTGGAAAATCTCGTAAATGTCAATTTAACAGCAAAGAAAAATAAATAGTGATAAAATAAATATTGATGCGAAATATTATTTCTAATGATTGTCACTTCTGTCTTGATACGATCCGTCAGGGAATACTGGAGACTAATAATTAAAGCAAGTGATTGATGCTAAAAAGCAGAGAATGTTGAATAAATAATGTTTGTTGTTCAAACAATAGTGATTTATAACAAAGAGATTGTAAAAGTTTTTCTGGCATACTGAATAAATATCCTTAATATTTCTCGTTCATTTACAGTGAAGCTATACATATTTGATCACATAGCATATCTATATTTATATATTCCTTCTTAGACTATTATTCTCATATAAATAATATTTATCGAATGTATAAATGAATAAATTGGAGAAAGATGGCTATATAAGTATGAAAAAGCAACAAGGGATATGCAAATAAGCTTCTTGCACTTTTTTAATTGTGAAAAATATAACGTTATATAACAAATCTACTTGGGCAAATTGAATAAATTTACCCTTCTTCTCTAACAAAAAAATTCATTTATATATTTTAATATGTATTTCCTGTTTTATTATAAATAAGAAAATAATCAAGGATGCATTCAGAGAGAATTGTATAAATAAAAATATTCATGTCCAGGTATATTTATATTATTTATATGAAATATTTTTTTTCATTAAAGAAAAATATTTAATTAATATTTGTAGATGTATAGTTCCTATCTCTTATTATTATCTCTTATTTCTTAGTGAGTCTAAATTATTTAAGAGAAAAAAAAAAAGAAATGAGACAAAAAACATCCTGAAAGATAGGCAAATATCTTTCAAATTTTAAAAGATATAAGACATGATAACTTATAATATAATAATATATAACTTACATAGATAATAAGATAATTACAATAGATTGATAGACCTAATAATATATAACTTATAAGATCGCTTTGAACATTCTGTTGCCTACTGGTCTATCTTCGTAATATACCTATATTACGAAGATCAGTAAGCAACACCGTGTTTAAAGCAGTCTTAAATGAATCCAATATATGTTTGTATTTTGACAACAAAACAATAAAAAAATATTTTAAAAACAAAACAGTCCCCTTCCTATTTGAAACAAATTTAAAATAACACAATTTGCAATAATAATTTTGATGCTAAAATATTGATATTATTTCAAATAAGAAACAATAATATACTAAAAATAAAAAAAAGGTGAAAATATAAAAAGGTTTTTTATTCCTTTCCACTTTTCTCAACTTACAGATATTTCTTTTCTCAAATATTCACTGAATAAACTTTATTTTTTTTTTTTTTTTTTTTTGTACTTGCTTTTCGGTTTGACAGACACATATTATAAGCCCAAACATAGAACCCGGACATTTCCAACTTCGCTGCTGACATCTATGAACTCGACAAATTTCGAATTCACAGATTCATCCGCCAACTTTCCAACCAGTTGTTTGATCCCTGGTATCGGCAGAGTGTATTTTTAGTACGTTGCAGTAGTTCGTACTATTTTGTAGCAGTCAACGTACCGTGATGGAAATTTAAACTGCGACCGCGAGCGAGTGTGGGAGTAGAGTCGTAACAAATACAGTTCCCTATATCTGCTCCAGCGAGTCGGAAATTTCGAGCACCGTTTCGACTTCGGCTAAAGCCATCTTGGGAATTCTGATGGCCGATTTTATTCTGCTGGGGCATTATTTTAATTCTCTGTGTAGGTTGGTTCGGGATGAGTTCGTTTCTTTTAACAAAACAGTCTGTAGGTGAATATTTTTGGATATATCGATTGCTAAAGTATTTTTAGGATATCATGCTCTACACTTTTTTTTAAAACTAAGTTTAATAATTTAACAAAAATAGTTTTAATACGCTTTGTTTTAAAACTAGTTGCTAACTGCTTTAGCTAAACAGTTTTAATACGCAAAATTCCTTTCATATAGTAAAACACAACGAACTAAAATATATTTAAGTATTATCAGATTTAACGAATATACATATAGCTGCAGTATAGCACATATTCTACTCACATTTTTGGATTGAATTATTGGGACAAATCCTCCTATATAGATGAATTTTAGCAAAATATATGGAATCTATCCAACTGTATTTATTAATTTAGAGAAATTATCTTAACACACAGTATCTCAAAACAATAAATGTTTAGAAATTTATAAACCTTCTTACAACTAAAAATATCAAAAGTGCAATCGCAACTTATTCAATATCTTTATTTGGACATGCATATGTAATCTTTAGTTCTTTGTATTTAATATGTTTATAAATCTTTCTTGACTTGCAGAGTGCTAAATACATTAATCTTTTCCCCTACCTTTACATAAACAAGGAGTTTTAAGGTTGGCATTATTGTTGACTGATAAATATTTCATTTTTGTTAATAATTATGAAGACCTGAGTATTGCATGACAGAAGAAAAAAAATGCTTTTAGTTTTTTTACCCAGTTAAATATAAAAATTCAGGTTTTACATCGTCTAAAAATGTTAATTGATCTTTCATAAGGATGACAAAAAGTACATGTGCTGAATATTTTTAGTAACCAATTATTCTGCTTTGAAATTATGCTTCTTTTTTTTCTTTTATGAATTACAGAGACTCATTTTTTTCAAACTGTCACTACTTTTGCTTTTTTTTTTTTTTATAGTATGAGTTCGCATAATGCTTTAGATTTTAGAAATCAAATTAATGTACTATACAAGATTTAAAAAGAATTTTTAAAGTTGATTTTTTTATAGTAAAAACGTTTTTTTAATCTTGTGTTAGTTACAATATCCATTATATATAACTGACAAAAATATTTTCTTCAACCAATCGCTTTCAAATTTAAGGAAATCATTTCAATTATTCAAATACTTCTTCCCCTTGGGCGACTCAATGCTATATGACAAACTTTAAATAGAGAATTTTGAATGGTTTACGTTAAAAAATTAAACATGTGAGTTAAAGAGACGATTTTTAAAGTACGTTAAAAGTTGTTATCGTTGTGATTAATTATGATTATGATTTGTATTATTTTGTAATTTATCCATAAATGATGAATTTTTTTGAGTTGCATCACATATTTAGATAATCAAATTTCAAACAACTTTTATTAATTTTATTTTATTTTTTATAGAAACATTATTTTATAAAATAAAATTAAAAATATTTAATGGGATTTAAAAGTAGGGATAAAATTAATGGGGTATTTTAAACAGTGGAAACTGTTTGTATGTGCGACCAATTAACATTGTTACCAATTATTATTAACATTGCGATAAATCGTGAATTAAAATTACGTGATAGTTTGCAATATGGAAAATAATTCAGGATTAAAAATAAAAGTTATCTTAAAATGATTATTAAAAGTCATGTTTTAATGTAGGCTACTTATGTATCTTAATTAAAAAAATGCATATTCTGGATATTTTCATTTATAAAAATTCATTAAAATATATAATTAAATTCATTATTTTTTATTTAAATTTACATTTCTGCCACATAAATTTATTTCATGTGGTGAATTACCATAAATTAATATTTTGATTTTTTCTAAGTTTAGAATACTTAAAACAAATTATTCAAATAATGCAAACCCTAAACTAATTTGTAAAACATTCTTTAATTAAAAACAACTTTTTAATTTAATTTTATTTAACTTTTCATATTTTTAATAATTTTGCCACTCAATGTAAAAGTTGTTTTGCTTCGGGCAAACTCAGATAAAAACAGTGAATTTAACAACTTTCTGGCTTTCATATCTCCAGGGACATATTATGTCAAATCCACGTAGAAAACTAAACCAAAGAATTTTAATGTTAAAAATAGGAATTTACAGGGGAGAAAAAAAATATTATTAAAAATATTTCTGAAACATTCTTAATGAAAATCTTTTAATTTAAACAAAGGGGAGAAATAATTAAAAGAAATAAAAAAATTTACAAAAAAGAAAATAAATGGTGTTGCATTTTGAAATTCCATGTCATTTGCAGAATTTCTTCAGTCGTTTCAGCTCAAAGTTAATCTTTTTTATATTTATTTATTAATTTAGTTTTTTTTTTCTAATTTTCATCATTTTAACAATAAGTTAATTTAGAAAATGAAGTTTGAAAGATCAATATTATTTCAAAAAACTAATTCTTTCCCAATTTTTTTTTCCTTGCAAAGAATATAGATTTAATTATTTTGTTTATCTTTAAAACAATTAATTTTTTTACCACTTGAAAAATTATTAAAAATAAAAATGAAAAAAAATGATTAAGGATAACGGGTCATTCATCGTATTTTCAACATTATTAAAATTCATTACAACAATCTTTATTGTTATTATTAAACAGATCATACATGGTCATATATAATGAAATATAACGTATTCATGCTTGATGGCATGAATATATGAAACAGAAATATTAGCTTGATGGCATGGATATATGCTTCATATATGATGGCCCATTATACATTTTTGTAAATAGAAACTTTACGTTTATTAACATTTTTTTTTTGTTTTGTTCTAATGCAGCTGGCAAACACTTAGACAGCTTGGTCTTGATGCCTTAAGGCAAGCGCTGCACAGACGTACTCACTTTGCATTACCCAGGGGGCGCGTGTAACTTGAAGATAAGCCACGGACGCTGAGTAACAATGCCCCCGCAACGCTCTACGATCCTGTTAGGACCGGGACCAACGATTTAAAGTGGATTCCGAACCACTACAAACAACCATGGCACCGCCGGGATTCGAACCCGAAACCTGTGGTACCGAGCGCCTCGGCCATTCAGGCCCTCGTTTATTAACAACATATTTACAAAATAATTTCAATTAGATAACTATCATAACATTGTTCTTTTCTAAGTAAGGCCTATGGCATATTCGCTGTTTTTGTCCTGCTTTCTTCACATCTGTTTTGAGGTTAACACCAAATACTAGAATGGCATTTAATTTTTTATCCATTGTACTGTAGGAATTCTTTTTTCCTAGCCGGAGATCATTTATCCTTTTTAACATCGAATACATGTCCTTATTACTTATTAATTAAGTAAATGGTAACAAATTCAGGTACATTCAAGGTACAGACTTCTAAGGATTCTTTATTAATGGTTACACCAGTTAAATCCTTAATAAAGAAATAAAAAGCATTTAATGACATTTAATGTGACCCCAGTTAATCGTTAAAGGGAATTAAACAGTTTAACTTCTACCTCTGAAGACCCATTCTCATCAATTTTGTAACACTCCACACAATGATTCAGCAAGCCAATTATAAATATATTAAGATACAAACCATGATAATATTTTTTTTAAAATTTAAAGTCTATTTTTTATTCTACAAGGCAACTGTTCTAATTTTTAAACAACAAAATTTTGAAGTGTAGAGGGATATATCTATATTTCGTGCATTTGAAAATCTTTCCTCGTAAAATATTGTACGTATACTTATTATCTCTATTTCTGTAAACTTTTATGAAAATAGGAAACATAATATTATGCATTCATGTCCTCATTATAAAATTGCATCTATTATGCATTTTAAAACTGCAATATTCATAAAACTTTATTACGGTCTCATAGGGCTATTTAATCATGAAAATTCGAAGGTTGCCCTGAATGGCATAAAATGACTACTCAAGTTTTGCTCAGAAACTGTAATATTTTATAGTAAGCTAAAGTTGTTTCACCAGAAAAATATATAATATTTAGAAATAAATTATTCTAACAATTAATATGGTTAAATTGAAATTTCGTATGCATGAATTATAAGAACTAATAAAATTAACATTTACGTTGTAAGGAAACATTATATATGTTATATTATTCTACTATCCTGATTAAATAGGAGATAAATCTGCGGTTGTTTTTAAAACTGAATTAATGCAAACGTCAATTTAGTACAAAAATGTTACCAGTTAACAACTTATACTTACAACTGATAACTAGTTAACAACGTATAAAATGTATTATTTATTTAATGATGTTAACTCATTAACTTTGTATATAAAGGCAATAGTAATTACACAGTTTGAAACTAATATATTTTTTTTTCAATATCAAAGTCTAACTACTTCAGAAAATTTTCGAGGTCACCAGACTTTACACTGAATTCCTTTTATTGTCTTAGTGAGGCTGTTTATTGACTCTGATTGGAAAAATCACAAATTCGCATTGCTCGAGGTCAGGTTTCTGACTCAAGAACTCTGCTTTATACAATTAGTCTATGCATCAGGAATAACAATTACATTGACTATTTTTTTTCTAATATAATTAAGAAATTTATAAAGTAATGCTAAAAAGAAAGTTTTCCTTTTTTTTTGCATTGATGTTTAAATCAATTAAACATAAAGACTAATGGATAATACCACTTTAAAAGAGTACACCACTTCAAAACATACATTGATTAATCTTCATAATGGAGCTGTAATTTTTCTTTATTAATCAATAATCTGTCCCTATACTTTCTCCTTTCAAACTTATTGCTGCAGACAAGTATTACTATCACGTATTTCTACAAATTGCATTTTTAAATTTAAAAATTTGGCTTATATCTACATTTTAATGATTTCTGACTTGCTTTTTTTCTTTTGGCAAAATTTAAATATGGTATTTCAAAAGTACATTTATTTCCAATGATCTTAAAATCTATTCTACATATATTTTAATGTTTAGTTTGTCCTGTATATTGTTAAATTGCATGTCTTCTATTGGTTAAGAAAAATTAAGATGGTAGCTTGCAGAAAACGTTTTAGTAAAACAGTTCGCTTTTGAAAACTTACACTTATCTAAAGCGTTTATCAGCCAACATGATGTTGAATCCAATAAAGGCACTAATTTCATATGATTTAAATTGGTAATAACTTGGTCAATTTTGCCCTATATCTAAGATTGTTCTTAATTTAATCTAATATCTAAGATGACATTTCTAGTAACTGGATAAGACCATCGGCAATTACCATAGAAATATACATTATATTACATCTAAATAGTCTTCAAACGCGAAATATGATACTTTCAATACTTTTTGATCATTAAATATCATTTTACATACAAGTTTCATGTGAGCATTTATGTTCTTGTATTGAAAGCTTACTAATCAAGTTAACAAACATTTCCATATGATTCATGTAAGAATATATTCACTTGCTTTGAAAGCCTTTCAAAATAATAAAATATTATCCTACATAATTTTATTGAACTTTTCAATACAATTTTATACAAAAAAAATAATGCTCAAAACATGTTTATTTTTTGACAAATATATCCTGCATACCCAATCTTTTAAAAACATAATTTAATACTTTAAAGTAGTATTCTTTTTTTAAACGAAATATATAAGTAAATATTTATTTCTGATTATGACTGCCGAATTTAAGGGTTTTTTTTAAAATTGTTAAGTTTGACTGCAAACTATAATATATAATTTTTAAATATATTAATATACAAAACCATCAAATAGTTTTATATTACATTATTTTCGATAAAATAGTTTCTTTCTATTTTCTCAAATCTCAATACTTTTCTTTATACAATGATTTTTAAGTGATAGAATTTTAGAAAAGCTTTAAACTTTAGAGAGGAAAGGTAAAGTACGATTAAAAATAAAGTATCTTTCTCAAACAGAAACCACTCGTGGGTTTCAAATTGTTCACAAAAATAACTATGAGGCCCCATAGAAGCTAAGGACAGCGGCAAAAAGAAATGTCTCGTATCCTAAAACTTTTAAAAAGAGGAACTCTCAACTTAAAAGCCGCGATTCATTGTATGGGAAGACTATTAAAGAGATGAGTAGGCACCTCCCAAGTTGTAAAGAAGTGTGGGTTTTGTTATTTTTGTGGGGTAGCTACCCTTTTGCCGGACTTTAATTCAAACTGGTATTGGACAGATTTCTTTGGGGACAGGATTTAAATTCCTTCTATTCAACGTCTTATTCTCGTTGAAGGAAATATTTGGAGCTCTTCTGAATGCGATGATAGTGTTAGGATATAAATAAGGGGATATCAGAATTAAATTTTAAGAGTTATTTTGAAATGTACTACTGGACCCAAATAGTAAGACCAATTATTATTTTTTTCAAAAAGCTTTTTATTTATTCTTCCAAATTTATTTCATCGCCTTGAAAGTAATCCCCTCCGGACACAATGCACTTATGCCAACGTTTTTCCCAATCATCAATGCATGCTAAAAAGTCATTGGCAGGGATGGCCTTCAAAGCGCAAGGCGGTTCACGTTGAATCTCTTCAATCGACACAAAACGGTGACCCCGGAGCGGTCTTTTGAGTTTAGCCAGATATCGCACGATGTGAATACGGTGGTTTCGAACGATATGGGTTTTATTTTTGGCGAAAAAGTCACGAAGAATCAATGCAGTGTGAACTGGCGCATTCCGTGTTTTCGGTACAATCGAGATTTGACGCGTTGGAGGCCCAAAATGGAATTGACCGATCCTTTTGAAATTCCATCATCCTCAACCAGGTCCCTAATTAATCTCTAGCACCCAGGTCTCTAGCACACAGATACTAATCAGGTCTCTAAGCACCAAATCTTTAATTTTTGAACGTAGGCTTCATCGGGTGAGATTGATAGTCGACCAGAGGACTCTTCCTCTTCAACGCGTTATCATTCTTCTTTGAACTGTTTATACCACTTCTAAACATTTCTTTCCGATATAGTAATGTTCACCGAATGTCTTCTGAAATATTCTATACGTTTCTGCAAACAACATTTAATGCAAGTTCTTTTCTCCATTAATTCAGACAGTTCACAAATCGCCGGAATCAGTATTAGCGACTAACAAAGCCAAATGTAACTCAAACCCTAATGAATATTTTGACGTCAAATTTCATACAGATGTCAAGGACAGTGTCCACAACCTAAAAAGGAAAAAAAGTAATTCCATAAGTAACGGAAATTTTAAATTAAAAATTGAACTTACTTTTTATACACAGTAGTATTAATATACCAAACCGTCAAATAATTTTATATTACATCACTTGCGATAAAAATAGATCTGTAAGGTTTCTTTCAATTTTTCCCAAAAACTCAATACTTTCCTTATACAATGATTTTTAAGTGATAGAATTTTTCGAAAACTTTAAACTTTAGATAGGAAAGGAAAAGTACGATTAAAAATAAAATTTCTCGTCCACAGAAACGACTCGTCTGATTCAGATTGTTCACAAAATAACTACGAGGCCCCATAGAGCTGACGAAAGCGGCAAAAGAAATGTCTCGTATCCCAAAACTTTTAAAAGAGGAACTCTCCAACTTAAAAGCCGCGATTCATTGTATGGGAAGACTATTAAAGAGATGAGTAGGCACCTCCCAAGTTGTAAAGAAGTGTGGGTTTTGTTATTTTTGTGGGGTAGCTACCCTTTTGCCGGACTTTAATTCAAACTGGTATTGGACAGATTTCTTTTGGAGATAGGATATAAACTCCTTCTATTCTCGTTGAGGGAAATATTTGGAGTTCTTTCTGAACGCGATGATAGCGTTGGTATATAACTAAGGTAATATTAGGATTAAATTTTAAGAGTTATGTTGAAATGTATACTACATCCATTTTTAAAGAGAATAAAACATTTTGATAGTTAGTTTTGTGTTAATATTATAATAGCAAAAAAAAAAAAGAAATAAAAGAAATTATTATTATAAGAATATGATAAATTACATTATTGATATTTATGTTAATAGAATATAAAAAATAAAGTAATTATAATTATATATGTTTATGCAACAAATGAAAGAAATTATAATTATCTGTAAATTACAAGAATTAAAAAAACATAAAAATTTATATCATCGGTATTTATATTCAAAAAAAAATTAATATAATAATAGCACAAAACAAATAAAAGAAATCATTATTATAAGAATACAAAATAAATGAAATAAAATCTGTTAATATAAGAATAATCTGTAAAATGTAAGAATAAAAAAAACTTACGAAACTATATTATATTAAAAGAATTTGCAAGCTACCTTAGAAAAAAAATATTAAAAGAATACATAAAAAAATGAAAGGAATTCTAATTATATACTTTTATTTAATAAATGAAAGCAATTATTATTATCTGTAAAATACAAGAATAAATAAACACCAGAAATTATATTATCGGTATTTAAATTAAAAATATATATACAAAAAAATGAGAGGGTTTATCATTATATATGTTTATTCTATAAATGATAGAAATTATTATTATGTGTAAAATACAAGAACAGAAAAAGTAAGAAATTATAATTTCGGTATTTATACTAAAAGCATACATAAAAAAATGAAAGAATTATAATTGTATACGTTTATTCTATAAATGAAAGAAATTATTATTCTCTGTAAAATGCAAAAATAGAAAAACGTAAGAAATTATAAATTATAATGTAGTATAATATACATAATATGGGACAAAAAATTTCAAATATAATATAGTACAAAATAATGTAGTAGGTTAGAAAATTGAAAGTGATGCTAAAAAAAAAAAAAGCTTCCATGTGCATATCGAAGATAAGCAAGGTATATTTTATAGATCGTGAATATCTTTCCGTTTGGGGTAGGAAAGAAGGGGGATGACCCCGAAGTGCCAAAAGTGGGCGTTTTAGTTCAGAACTATGATGACACAATAAATATGCAGTGCCTATAATGGTTTACACCGGAAAGAGCAAAAATTTGTGACATCTTTTATAGTAACTAATTATCGCAAGTGAAATTATCGAACATTGGATAAAAATAACACCATTTGTTTGGAATTAAATGCTATAGATATTTTTTAAAGTTTAATAATGTATTTTATCATAGCATACAGAATGATTTTTCTTTTGTAAAATATTTTAGATTTTACATTTCAATATATTTATATTTTTATTATTTTTATTTATTTATTTATTTTTTTTTTTTTTTTTGATTTATTGTGTTTAAGTGAGAAACTTATAGCGCTTATTTTACAATAAAATTAATAATATCTTTAAACAAGAGGTTGTGGAATCAATTTTAAATCAATTTCCTTCATGCCTAATCTACACCATTTGCAAGTTTTCTGAAAAATAGCATCTGTCACAAATAAATATTTCTAAATATGTCGTATCACTTAGGTCATTTATATTATAATAAATATTAATTTACTGAAATTTATTACAAAACGAATGACGTGAAAAAATCATCGCATTTGAAAGAAAAGTTTCAGATTTTTTTTCAGATGTATCTATGTGGCTCTAACATACACAGTCCAGTCACATTAATGTGACCACTACCTACTTTCGACGTCAACGTGAAATAACCAATCACAAAAGGAAGGTGGCAGCACATTGCAGTGGAATGTATATAAAGAATTTCATTTAATACCACATTCCACACACCACTTAAAGCCAGAATATACAAGGGTGTATATTCTGGCTTCTGACATTTGGTCACATTAATGTGACTGGACTGTGTATATTGACACTGAAAATCCACTTAAAAGCCGTTGTTTGAAAATACTAAATAGTAATGTTTCAAAATAATTTTGCTAGTAATGCAGTAAATTAATTAATAATAAATTTTAAGCAGGTTCAATGATACTTTTAATTTACCAGATCGAATATGTTATACTGTAGAAATGTCCAATAATTTTGACTTGAAAATCAGTTTGATTATTCCACTGAGTCAAGTGGATGAAAGGTAGCATACGGTACACTCATACCCTAATTTTTCCAAAATAATTTTTTAAAAAAATTAATCTTTCACAGAATCATGAAATTTAGTCAAGTAAACATAAACGTAAACCTTCCTCGTGAGAAAAAAATGAACAAATTTTAACCTTAAGTTTGATGCATAGATAAATATGTATGAATCGGAAAACTATCCGAAAGTCTTTTTACACGTTCACCATAGAGAAATGCGTCCAGCTTGATTTAAAATTAAAACGCTCAGATGTATTCATATGCAGTTTATATTGCTGTTGTACACTTGTAAATGTGTCAAGTGATGTTTAAACAATGTTAAGTGGAAGCATGACAATATCACAATGTACATAACCAAAGAAATAATTTTATTTATAATTATATAATAAAACCAAATAACTAATTAGTTTATTTAATTAGGATTATTAATTTATTTAAGTCTGAGTGTTCTTAAAATTACTACCACAGAACAACTGATTCCACATATATATCAATGTTTTTGTTCTAGTAAATCAGTACACTCGATTATTAATTGAAAATAAAGTCATGCCAGACAGATTGAGATATGTGTAACATGCTGCTACTGATTGGATTCATAGCGTTGTGGACCAGTTCTCGACCACTCACTGTAGTTTTGAAAAACATGCTATGTTGAAAAATGCTTTATTAGAAATCTTTCTAAATTGTAATTAGTTTATATTTTACTACACAAGAAGAAAATACCCCCATCCATACTTAACATTCTTTTTAACTCAAATAAGACAAAACACTATTGTAAGGCAAAGCAAAATACCAAAACAGATGCCCTTCTGCCATTTTTTTTTTTTTTAATGTCATTGATCAGTTAGATATTTCACATTAACAAAGTATTTTTTAGCAGTTATATTTTGAAAACTATCATTATTTTAATAACATTTTGCTCTGATTTTCGTTCTTTTGTAAGTCTCAGTGAGCAGAAATAAGATAAGTACAGTAAAATAAAATATAACTAGTTTCTAAACTTAAATCGTATTTTGTTTAAATATATTATATTTAAAAACAATTTATAATGAGTTAATCATAGACATCAGTATATGATTAATTCATTTATTCAAACTTGAAAATTCAGTCAAATATGAAAAAAAAAATCAGCATTCGAGAAAATCTGATTAAAATATTTTTATGTAACATAAATATTAAAAAACTATTTTTCTTTTACTAAGCAACATTTGAATTTGCTTTGAAATGTTATTAAAATTTTTATCAATCACCAAATTAATGAAAGTAAAGTATCAAAAAAAATTATCATGCAAGAAATTTGATTTATAAATTTAAACAACTTTTTTTATTTCATTTCTGTCATTTTTATTCTTATACTAATTTTCATAAAAAATACTTAACATTCTCTTTAGCTCAAATAAGAAATAAAAGCTATCTAACTCTAAAATATCATTGGTGCATTTATCCAATATATTTGGAACACGAAATATAACAAAAGTTTTATTGGACTAGAAAATCAAACTTTACCATGGAGAAATAACGTATTAGAGATATAATGCTCAATATTTTTTTGCCAAAAAAAAATAATGATAAAAATATCTATCGAAAATTTTCATACATTATATATAAGGACGTGTTGAAACATATTTATGCATGTAATGAAATTATTATGCAAATGCATCGAAACAAAAGTGAAAATCTAAAATATGTGCATTTAAAGAATACTTAAACTAGTTACTATTGCTTTTGGAACCATTGAAGCCTCAATGAAAAGTTTCTGAAGAATGTAATAATTATTTAAATATTCTTATAGAATATCCTGAATTCGTTCCCATGAGATTTCTATCCACCTCAAAATTTCGTTTTATTTATGCAAAATTGTTGATTACACTTCTCACAAAATGGCTGTTTCCATTCTAACGAACGTGGTTGTTCCAATTTGTTATTAAATATGCAATACGAAGTGGAAAATTTCAGAAGTTAATAAATATTGGATACTGATACAGATACATTGATGAAAGAAGGGTAACTTTATGGATTGCTATGAAATCAAAATATGTTATTCAATGTTATAAATACATTGGTTTAAACAGTTTATTTGTTATAAATCATATTTGAAGAAAATGTTATATGATGTTTTACTATCGTATATTATTCATTTCTTATTCTTATTATGCTTAATTTTAATGTCTGTTAACAATACAGATTGAAAAAGCCATTTATATTAATAGAGTTAATAAGCAATTTTACGAATATATGATGCCTAATTAAATAATTCTTTTACAAAATGTATGATTGATAGATTAGTAATTTTATTTTTTAAATAATATATCTCACATCAAAACAAAATAAATAAATATATTATCTTTTTAAAACTAATAATAAAAAAATTAAATTAAATAATTCATGTTGTTTGTAGCTTTTGATTCAAATAAAAAAAAAAATAAAAATCATTCAAAATTTTCTGGTAGTAAATTAATTGTGTTTATTTTTTCATCTTATCAAAATTAGAATACATATTAAAAATATTCTGCTTATTATTTTTGTAAGTTTATTTATAAAGTATATTCTACAGTTCTGATGATAAACTTTAGGTTTTATTAATTTAAATGGTATTTTTACATTTTATATATGTTTTTAATAAATTGTTCTGTTTTTTAAAACTTGTTTTATATATTAATTTTTTGTAGTAAGTTTGTAATATGAGCTATCCAGTAAGATTTATTTAGATGATAATATTTTCTGTTTTGCTAAATTAAATTCAGTTGGTCTTTCTTTTTGGCTATTCTTCAAAGTCACTATTACCACTTTCATCTGCTTACAATACTATAGAAGCATAATAATTTAATATTAAAATAAACGTTTAAAACAGACTACAACTCTTAAGAAATTAATTGAAATGTCATTTGAAAGATTATTTCATTTTGAAACTGACCAGATTCATTTTTGGGAAAAGGAAAAATATTGATTATAATAACCAGACTAACATGAGCTATAGCGAGAAATATAAGCTATCCAGTAAGATTTATTTAAAGGAAATTATTTTCTGTTTTACAAAAATTAAATTCAGTTGGTCTTTCATTTTCCAATGCTGTATTCCTCAACGAAACTATTACCACTTTCATCTGTTTAAAATATTTTAGAAGCATTATAATTTAATATTAAAATCAACGTTTAAAAACAACCACTACTCTTAAGAAATTAATTGAAATGTCACTGGAAAAATTATTCCATTTTAAAACTGACCAGATTCATTTCGGAAAAACAAAAATTATTGATTATAATAGCCATATATGAAAAATAAAAGAACTTTAAAATGTACAATGATGCAATCCCTGTTTTTAATTTTTTCATAAATAAAATGTTCTGTTTATCGAAACTTGTTTTATATATTCACTTTTTGTAGCAAGTTTGTAATATGAGCTATCCTGTAAGATTTATTTAAATGAAAATATTTTCTGTTTTGCTAAATTAAATTCAGTTGGTCTTTCTTTTTCATATTCCTCAAAGTCACTATTACCACTTTCATCTGCTTAAAACATTTTAGAAGTATAATAATTTAATATTAAAATAAAAAAAAAAAAAAAACGTTTAAAAACTACTACTCTTAAGAAATTAATTGATGTTTTTAATTTTTCATAAATAAATTGCTCTGTTTCTTTAAACTTGTTTTATATATTAATTTTTGTAGTAAATGTGTAATGTGAGCTATCCAGTAAGATTTATTTTAATGAAAATATTTCCTTTTTTTACTAAATTAAATTCTGTTGGTCTTTCATTTTCCTATGTACCATTCCTCAACGTCACTATTACTAATTTTTTCTGCTTAATATTAAAATCAAAACGTTTGAAAAAGACTACTACTCATAAGAAACTAATTGAAATGTCACTGGAAAAATTATTTCATTTTGAAACTGACCAGATTCATTTCGAAAAAGTAAAAATTATTGATTATAATAGCCAGACTTGAAAAAGTGAAAGAACTTCAAAATGTACAATGGTGCCACCTTTAAACTGATTCGCTTTAGTAATTTCGAACGAATTAAATTGAATTTACCGAACCGTGAAAAACGTTCTCCAGCGCGAACTTGCATTAAAGAATGCTTAAAAATACTTCGAATGGAAACTTGTGGCCATGAAACTTTTGGGGGAAATGCGTCGGTCGAAAAGATTTATAGTTTGCAGAAAGGGAATCCATTTAAATGAGTTCTGTTTAATTCAAGAGAAATGTCCAAAGTAATTCCATAAAATGATTCCAAAAAGATTTCATGCCGCTGTTTTTGAGGGAAAAAGGGGACTTTTAAGTAAATAAAATTAAGCACCGAATACAAAAATTAAGTTTTAGAATTTATAATGGAAATACTGTTATTTAAATAATTCGAATTTGGAGGAAATATTTTAAAAGCTTTTAAAAGAACTCAATGTTTTTCATGAAATCTGAAAGTTTTTAATATATAGTTTGAAAGAAAACGGAAAAAATTACAATACATTTATTTTTTCCTTTCTAGGATTATACATTTTATGCCTTTTCTGTGATTTTAACGGGATGAAAAATTTTTCGTTTAAAAAAAAAAAAAAAAAAATGAAATATTTGCGTTGCGACAGAATTCGGAGAATAATCGGTAATTAGATATTCACAAATGCTCTATTCACAAATTATTTCTTTATATTCACAAATTATTCACAAATATTTCTTCTATTCACAAATGCTCTCACAAATTATTTCTTTATAAAGAATTGAGCATTTATATAAAGAAATATAGTAGTTTTTTATAAAATATTAACACATGTAATATAATAAATAAATAAATATCATATTGGGAATGTTTCTGAAAATGGGGCTTGAATAGCCGAGTGTCTAGCGCTCTGGCGCTCGGTACTACAGGGTTCAGGTTCAAATCCCAGTGTTGCCATGGATGTTTGTAATGGCTCGAATTCACTTTAAACAGTAGGCCCCGGTCTAACAGGATCATAAAGCGTTTAGGAGGTATTGTTACTCCATGTCCGCAGCTTATCCTCAAGCTATATGCACCTCCTGGGTAGCTCTAAGTGAGTAACGTCCGTGTATTGCTTACCTTAAGGCACCGAAGACAATTGTCTAAGTGTTTTTCCAGCTGCATTAGAACAAAAAAATGTTTCTGAAAATTTCTAGCATAAGCAGTGGAACTTCTCGGTTTAATTAATATTAAATCTTATTTCCTCCATATCAATTTATTTTCAGATAGTCAGAAAAATTTTTTAAAAATATTACATAATTTTTGCAAAGCAATTTTTTTCAAATATTTTACAAAAATTTCTTGTATATTATATGTGGAATAATCAGTAACTATTTAGGGTCAAAAAGACGCAAAACATTTTACAAGGTGAATGCATTTTATTGTTATCTATTTTATTTTTAATAAAATATAATTTATTTATAATTTTTGTTTGATAAAAACTTAATTTTGAACAATAAAAAGTTGTGAATGTTAAAATTAATTATTTATTATTCTTTTTAGTATATCTTGGAAAGTAGTTCATAATAAAGTGATATTATATTATTCTCTTTCTATTTATATGTAATATACTACCGCTATAGATATACTACCATTAAAGGTAGTATAATATTTAAATGGGATGCAACTTATAAAATAAATGTATACAACCACTTTTATATACCAAGTTACATTAAAAAAATAAGTAGTAGTATATTATTATTTTTTAATATACCTTGAAAATAGTTGGTAATATTTAAATTTGATTAAAATTTTTGAGATAAAGTTTTCTAATATTATTTACACCAGAGTTAACCATTATTTTTAAACATTATACATTTATATAATTATTACATTTATATTATTATTGATTGAAAGTATTATAATCCAATTTAAAACAAAATAATCAATATCATAAAAAATGTATGATAAATTTATACGAAGGAAATGCTTTAATATAATCAGTACACTTCATAAAAAGAAGCTAAAACTAAAGATAAACAAGCACATTGACTGCAACTTGAAACCAATTAATATTTTCGCTACGATAAACAACTTGTGTTTAAATTTGTGTTCATTTAGCTGAAAATCTTTAATTATTTTCTCGCATTTTGAAGGGCTGCTCACTCATTATTTCTGTTTCTACTTATGCTGCAGAAGAACAACAACATTTAATTTTATTAGATACAATTACAAATTCCATTGATTGAACAAACAAAGAACCTGTTCTTTAAGATTAATTATAGTTTTAAAAAGGTTCTTTATCTTTATTTATTTTTTACAGTCTTAAAATTATAAATAATAGACTGCATCATTGCTATTTTTTTTCGAAGAATGTTTATCATTAGTGATGAAGAAAGATTTAAAAAAAGATATTTTAAATGCAATTTCTAAGAAATGATTTTTTTATGAATTATTAATTAAAAATTCTTTTGTTCATTGAAATTGTACGTTTAAGTTATTCGATACTAGTTGTGCGATGAAAACAACAACAAATTTATAAAAAAAATATTAAAAATATGCTCATTTGAGAATTGTTGGTAAATTTTATGTAAAAAAAATGTGTTGATTAAAATATTAATTATACTTTATAAGTACAAACATTATCTTTTTTAAAATTTCCAATGTGCACAGAAAGAAAAAGTATGTAATTAGTTTTATAAAACACATAAATATTGCAATTTATAATTAAAAGTTTCAATTTGAATAAATTTTAAAAAAATTAATGGAATCTTTTAAATTCTCTAAATTAGCCTTTATTAGTGTTATTAAATTTAAACACGTAAAATTGAAAGATTTTATTTTAATTTCAGTTATACATATAAAAAATTAAAAAGAAATTTGATTTGAATTTGAAAAGAATTTGGGCATTATTTTGAAAAATAAAAGTTTGTGAATGTTAAAATTAATTATTTATTATTCTTTTAATATACTTAGAAATATTTGATAATATAGTGATAGTATATTATCCTTTAGTATAATGTACTACAACTATAGATATACTACTACTAAAGGTAGTATAAATCTGATGCAACTTTTAAAGTAAAAATATACTACCACTTTTATATATCAAGGAATTATTAAAAGAATAAGGTGTAGTATATTATTCATTTAATAAACCTTGGAAAGTTGTTATTAAGATTAAAATTTGATGCAACTTTTACTGTAAAGATTTCTAATATTACTTAAGTTTAACCTTATATTTTAAACATTAATAGTTATATTGATTGATTATAATCTAATTTAAATCAAAATAAGCAAAATTATAAAAAAAAAAGTGTATGATAAATTTATGCGAAGGAAATGCTTTAATATAATCAGTACACTTCATAAAGTAGCTAAAACTAAAGATAAGCACATTGACTGCAACTTGAAACCAATTAATATTTTCGCTACAATAAACAACTTGTGTTTCAATTTGTGTTCGTTTAACTGAGAATGTTTAATTATTTTCTCGCATTTTTGAAGGGTTGTTCACTCATTATTTCTGTTTCTACTTATGCTGAAGAGAAACAACAACATTTAATTTTATTAGATACAATTACAAATTCCATTGATGGAAGAACAAAAAGAACCTGTTCTTAAGATTAATTATAGTTTTAAAGAAAGGTTCTTTATCTTTATTTATTTTTTTTTTTTTTTGCAGTCTTAAAAATTATAAATAATAGACTGCACCATTGCTATTTTTTTTCAAGAATGTTTTATCATTAGCTATGAAGAAAGATTTAAAAAAAGATATTTTAAATGCAATTTCTAACAAATGATTTCATAAGAAAATCATTTGTTAGACATTAAACGAACAAAAGAATTTTTAATTAATAATTCATTTAATTAAAAATTCTTTTGTTCTTTAAATTGTATTTAAAGTTATTCGATACTAGTTTGCGCAATGAAAAACAACAACACATTTAATAAAAAAAATATTAAAACGATGCTCATTTGAGAATTTTTGTGAAATTTTACGAAAAAAAAAATGCTGATTAAAATATTAATTATTTATAAATATAAACATTTCTTTTTTTTTAAAAAACTTCCAAAGTTCATAGAAAAAAATATGTAATTATTTTTATAAAATACATGAATATTGCAATTTATAATTAAAACTTTCAATTCGAATAATTTTTTCTGAGAAATTTAATAGAATCTTTAAATTCTCTAATTTAGCCTTTTCAGACTCTCATAAAGGTAAAGAAACACGTGAAATTGAAAGATTTTATTTTAATTTCAGTTATACATATAAAAAATAAAAGAAATTTGGACTTTATATTGAACAATTAAAGTTGTGAATGTTAAAATTATTATTTTTTTTTTTTGAGAAATTAACAAAATGAAGAGATATTAAACTAAGTACTTACCCTTTAAAAATATTTTGACTTCTATATTTAATAATAAAATCTTTAAGTTCTTACCACTATTATTGAATACGACATTTTTAATTGTGAGACATATCAGTTATTATTTGACAAATTGGTTTTTGTAAAATTTTTATTTATTTATTACTATTTAAATTATATAAATTAGTAAATGTCTTAAAATAGAAAATATCTTATACTATTTATGATATCTTAACTAAAAACTGATATCACTTATTGACGGGATTTACAAACGATGATAATTTTTATACTCCTTATTCGTTCTTTTAGCTTATGCGTTAAAAGAGAATCGTAAAAATGCCACTAATTTTTTTTTAGTTGTAAATAGTTTTTTGGAAAAAAAAAAATTATTTTTGGGCAATAAAATTTGTGAATATTTACTCCTTATTGTATTTGCTAAATGTTTAATTATGAATGAATGAATGTTAAATTACTATTATTTTTTTTGCATCATGATAAGCAAAATGTAACTCATATTCAATGTATTTCTGCTTTATATGCCGAAACTTGTAAATATGGTTTATATGTTACTCAGCCTGTTTTACATAGAAAATACATATATATTTATTTTAAATATTTCGAATGAATAAAGTTAAAATATGAATAAGCCGCTTGATGCAAACATGCATTGTTTTTATCAAGTTACTACCGAAATATACATGACTACCTAAAAATATATATAGTATACAGAAATATATAGGATATTATAAATAGTTCCACTGAAGTAATAGCAATATTGCTGCATTAAAACAAAACAATAAAATCTAAAATCCCAAACTTGATATAAAGTGCTCATGCAGACTACAACCAATTATTTGAATTCCCCAGCCTTTTAATTCAGAACAGGTACAAAAGTCGTTTACAGACTGTTAACACTTCTCGTTTGAAAATTGGGAGTCAGCGAGAGACTGAAAATGAGCAAACTTTTTTTAACAACAAGTAAATTTATTATTTGTTTGCCTCAGTCGTACTAAAACCGAGATAGTTTATAAAATAACTAAGTTGCTTTTGTATTGAATCATCCTCTACGGTTACCAAAGAATTTTGTTTGGGACCAAGTTTTCTGTTTAGTACCTTTAACTCCATAATACGGAAGAAAGAGGACAACACATACTACAAGAATATTGCCTTAAATTTATTCATTTATACTCATGTATATTCAGTTCCTGGAAAATTACTTTGAGAAGCAGCGTGTATGATAATAGTTTTCAGCTTAATCTCAATAATCTAAAGACATTCAAACTATAAGTTTTAAGGGTTTCTAAAATAGTTTTTTTAAATTGTTAAAATGTATGATAAATTTTAGGGAGAAATAATATTAATTAAATTAAATTTAATTAATATTTCATTATTCAAACATTTTAGTAAAAAGTTTTATATAAGTGATTCTCTAAATAGTGACTAAAATTTTAAATTATTATATCGATTTCTTAATAGCATGAAAGAAATTTTAATTAATCAATTAATATACTTGATAATTGAAAATAGTTGCAAATTATATAATAATTATAAAGTATTAATGAATGTATATTTTTCATGTAAGTATTACAATAAATTCTGTTTATCATAGTATAAAATAATTTTTTAAACGGATGTTTTTAATAAACCAATAAGCAGATCTCTAGATTTTAAATAATTAGTTAATATAAGTAATTAGTAAAGGTAATAAAATCAATATTTAAAAAGTATATAATGTGTTACTCATAATACTAATTATGCATTAATTTATAATTGATTCTTAAAAATTTATTAGCTGCTTTCATCATGTTATAAAAGAATTTGCTTAAATCATTGCAAAGTATATGTAGAATTTTTAAAACTTTATTTAGCCATAAATGCATTTAATTATGTTTCAAGTAACTTAATCAGCAAATTTTAACAAGGTAATAATTATATTACTATATTATCATCTCTTAATAGAAATTGAAGACGACAAATCGTCCATTTCCTTTGATGTCTAATACTATATAACAATAACTGTTTTTGAAAAGTCGACCATGTCGTCGATAGGAATTTTAAGCCCAATTGTATGAGACAATATTTTATGAGAAGTTTTTCTAAAAAGCATTTTTATTTTTTATTCATTTGTAAAGTCTGAAAATCTTGTTAAAATATTATCTTATGCTTTTTATATTGCAAGTATATGTTGAATTTTTAAAAACTTTTTTTAGCCATAAATACATTTAATTATGTTTCAAGTAACTTAATCAGCAAATTTTAACAAGGTAATAATTATATTACTATTTTATCATCTCTTAATAGAAATTGAAGACGACAAATCGTCCATTTCCTTTGATGTCTAATACTATATAACAATAACTGTTTTGAAAAGTCGACCATATCGTCGATAGGAATTTTTTAAGCCCAATTGTATGAGACAATATTTTATGAGAAGTTTTTCTAAAAAGCATTTTTATTTCTTATTCATTTGTAAAAGTCTGAAAATCTTCTTAAAATATTATCTTATGCTTTTTATATTGCAAGTATATGTTGAATTTTTAAAAAACTTTTTTTTAGCCATAAATACATTTAATTATGTTTCAAGTAACTTAATCAGCAAATTTTAACAAGGTAATAATTACATTACTATTTTATCATCTCTTAATAGAAATTGAAGACGACAAATCGTCCATTTCCTTTGATGTCTAATACTATATAACAATAACTGTTTTTGAAAAGTCGACCATATCGTCGATAGTCTGATAGGAATTTTTTAAGCCCAATTGTATGAGACAATATTTTCTGAGAAGATTTTCTAAAAAGCATTTTTTTATTTCTAATTCATTTGTAAAAATCTTTTTAAAATATTATCTTATGCTTTTCAATATTAATTTACCCCACGAAATCCTTTATGTAAATTACAAGTTATCTACTACTTTAAAAATCTCACATTCATTAATATATAGGAGTTTTGATTTGGTTGAGTGCTAACATTTTTGTGATAATTTTAATTTTAAAAAGATATTTTAAGGAATTAAATATATATACAAATATAATTAGAATAATTAATGCAGGTGTTATCAAATCTTTCATAATCTACATATCTATAGAAATACCTCTGTGAATATGAAACTTTTATTCAAATGCAATGCAGTTACAATTTTTAACGCTTTGATATTCTAAAATGTATTATTAAGTTATATATATTCATCCTCAAAACTAAAAAAAAAATCGTTAAAAAGCAGCAATTTTAAAATAGAATTTCAAAGCATCATTTTAAAATGATTCTTACTGTAATTCTTAAACTGCTGTAAATTCTTAACGAATGGATAGTTTGAAAAGTTTTTATTTTAAGTAATTTCCAAAGCAATATTTTTAATAAATAATGATGTCTAGACACTTCTTTGAAGATAACATTTAAAACAATTCCCCTGCTAACTAAATGTGTTAAGCGAAAACATTTTTCTGCTTTATCAATATTATAAAATGAAAATTTTTATGCTTCTAAACAAAAGATGTAAAATCGTAAATACAATAATAAAGTGTTGGTTTTTTATTTGATTTATTCAAAAAAATTTTTAAACATTACGGTCAAAAATGTACAAATATATCATTTTTTTTTCTTAAACTTTATTCTATTTAAAAATAAATCAAGTCATAATAAATTTTAAAAATTACAAAAGAATAAACATGACATATTTTAATGACGATACAACATAAATAAATTGAAATGAAAAATAATTATATCAGATTAAATTTTGTAATAAATGCACCCATGAAGTTCAAAAAAAATTTTTTGATTGAATAAATTCCATCAAATATCTATTTTTTAAAAAAATATAGGAAGTATTAGAATTGAGGGGTACAAAAAATTTCATCCTATTCATAGCACATAAACAATATAATATGTATTTTAAATAAACTCAACCAAATTCTTCAAGAAAATCAATACAAATTATATATATGTATATAAATCCTATAGATTTTTAATATATATATATATATATATATATATATATTAAAAATCTATAGGATTTATATACATTTGTATGAGCAACATGGTTTCTTGAAAAGGAGGAAACTATTTATATAAAATATATAATAATATTTGGTATAGAAGAATTTATATATATATCAGGCGTAATTCATTAGTTATAGTCATGATTTACAGCCATGGATATAGTAATAAGTTTTAAATCAACTAATTTTCAAACGTAAAACACACTTTGAAATCCTTCAATAAAACGTCAATATTTTTAGCTTTTATAAAATATTTAAATTTTTTAAAATATAATTAAATATATCTTATAAAAGTATTTTACAGACAGTTCAGTTTTCTTAATTTTTTATCTCTGGTATATATACTTATAAATTCTCATTGTTCATATGTACAATTCTTTTTAAAATATTTATTTCGTCTTTTTTTAATTCAAGGATCTACAATGTATTACCTTTAAGAAATTGATCTTAAAATAATCTCATAATTTTTTCTTTTCTAATGCATATACACAAACATCCTTTATAAAACTAATTAAATAATTTTCAAAAGTACTGTAATGACGGGGTAATTCAAGTTCAAATCAACGTCTGCAAATCAAATTGGGTTTAAGAAAACTGATGATATACAAAATGACGTACGGCCCCTGTACCACACAATGAATGAATGTTTGCATGCTAACATTTTATAATCTTGGAAACTATAATGGTTTACTAATTTATCACCATTTCACATTTGAAATGGTTCTTCTGGTGCATACTTTAACCTGCTACCTTAAAATTTTATTTTGATAAATATGCTACAAGAAAAATACTTTGTCTAAATTTCATTCATCAAAACTAATTTCTTCTTGGTGTTGGGATTACATTTTTCTCCAATGTAATCCCAACACCAAATCTGAAAACACCAAGGGGAAAACAGGACTTTCTGTGTTGTTCAAAAAATAGGATGGTTATTCCGATAAATTACAATGACGATTCTGACATTACATTTATTGAAAATTTAGAATGTATTCAATGTACCAACCATATTGGAATTGTATCCGAAAGGTAATGTTTGAGTTTCAGCTTTAGAATTCATTGGCATGACCATTATTTATTTAAAAGGCTTTGAAAGCGTTATAAGTTTCTCTATAGGTGATTTTAATATTTTTTTTTGATATTTCATACAATGTCTTTATTACTCCCCTTATTAAATTTTGTGTTATTACATTAGATATAGATGGATCTAATACAGCCATATAAGCTTTAATTTAATCTGAGTTTTTCTAACCATGAACATATGCATAAACACCCGTGAACACAACCCCTATGTATGAATCTCCTTGTATCTTTATTACAATATTATTTTTAATAAATATATAAATATTATACTCTTTCTTAAAAAACATTTAAATTTTGTCTAATTATTTTAGTTTTATGTTATATTTTGTATCTTATACAATATTGAAAATATTAATCTCGTTCATTAAAAATAACCAAATATAGTATATTAATAAATGCTTAAACATTCATAATTAATACGTTAAAATTAGTAAAATCAGTGGAAAATCTTTGAAAATTAGACATTTCAGTTCGAATGTAAATTTGCTTAAACTATGTTATTTTCTGCTGTTTACTATCTAACAGATACTTGTGTTATACATAGATAACACAATTGTTATACATAGATACAATTGCTATACATACATACAATTGTTATACATATTATACAATTGTATATATTACACAATATCACAACACTGTAAAGTACTGAAAAATATGATCATAAATATGAAGGGCATCGCATTATAAATGCAGCTTAGTTTTTTTTTTTTTTTGCAAAGGCAAAGTGAGAAATAATCTAAAAAGGATTATAAACTTTTTAGTTCTAACTGTAGAACTTATTGCTTCTTTAGTTTCAAAATAAAAAAATGTTACTTAATTGGTTCTGACGTTATTTTTAAAACTCCTCTGTATTTTCGGAGGAGTTTTGACTGTTTCTTCTTTCAAATATAAACTGCTTAAAGTGAGCTTAGCTTTTTAATTATCAAGCTATAAAGACTTGGGAATAAAGAATTTGCATTGTAATTAAATACGATTGTTTGTTTCTAAAAATAGAATTTCAATCCATTAAGGATTCCTGCGCTTCCTTTTAAGAAAATGAGCTTGAATCTTTTTGTCCAATAGACGGGAGAAAATTTCTTTTCTAACGCAAACACTCTTTAGTCCATTCAAGGGATGGATGCTGTTAAAATAAGAAGTAATGAGTCTAAAGTTTCACACTTTCCAACAATTAGAACCTGTTATGCAGGAAGAAAGTGAATTGGATAATTTGAGGAGAATGAATTGCAAAATACTTGTACTACTTTATATAATCATGTAAATTTTGCATCAATATAGTAGAGTATTTTTTTACATGATGAAATAAATTATTTATTGCTAAAGATTTACTTGCGATTTTAAATTGAAAGAGATACTCGTAATTAGCATTATATTAAGCATTATATTATTATTATTTAGTCTGATAGTAATGTATTTTTTAACACTTAAACTGCAGCATTATATAAATAACTCCTTTTTTTTTAATTATTTATTTATTTATTTCACTTTCTTTTATATTATGATATTTTTTTTGCGAATTAATATTTACAAAGTATTATTTGAAGTTATAATAAAAAATATATGTTATGTTTCACACTAGAGGGCAGCTAAACTAGAGTTAGACTTTAGTTGGATCTGGACAACACCAATTACTGGTTTCGAATTCCATGTCATGTGGGAAATTATAGCATCACTAGCTGGACTGCTTAATGAAATACTTCATATATTCTAACGTACCATCACTATTTCCTCAGAATCAGGACCTAGCTTAGAGTGTGGGCTGACAAAAGAAATAGATCCCAGGAGGTGGCTGGCTTTGCAATCAATGAATTATAATAGGAATAAATGCAAAACCATGAATTATAAAAGGAATAAAAACCAGCCTTTGTGAGAATCACACATCAACAGTCAGGCTGCCTGATGTATTCGATATTTTTTTTCAATGTTTTATTTTATCCTGTCATCAATATTTAATTAATATAATGGTTTAATTATATCAGTGGACGATAATTAGATTCTAGTTGGGGTGTGTATTTCAGTGATTGGTTTCAAAAATCTATGCAAAATGATGGCTACCGTAAGAGTGTGTGTAGGAATCTAACATCAACAATTAGAATGTCTGATGAAGTATTATATCATGTCATTAATGATTCACAAGAATCATAATTTAGTAAGATTGTGAGTGGATAAGAGTTGGTTGAGAGACAGTCGACTCTCGAATCAAAGCATTTAAATGAAAGGTTTCAAACACCAGGTAGTACGGTGGCCATTGTGACAGCGTGTATGAGAATCTCACATCAACACTCAGAATGCCTGATGAAGTATTAGATTGACGCTGTGAGTTGGTAAACAATATGATGTAGACAAAATTCAAAGAATAGTCTAATATCAGTGATATATTTCATCATTTTTCTCAGAAGATACAGATGTTGATAAATTTTATGTAGACAGAAATGACATTACGCAAGGGAAAAATATAATTGTAAAAAGGGGGAAATCTGTACATCAGAATAATAAAACAAATACCTGGAATAACCAGAATAGTCTAATATCAGTGAAAAATACGACTTTTGTTTCAGGAGATACACGTAAGGTTGATAAATTTTATGTAGGAAGACATGACATTATGAAAGGAAAAAAAATATAATAATACAAACCTAAAATGAAAATCTGTAGGCCGAAATAATAAAAAACAAAACTACCTGGAATTACCAGAAATGGATAATGAATGAAAATGATATACCTTTTAATGAAATTTTTTTTATTGATGATATATTACAAATAATTGTAAATTGTTTAAATAAAAATATTTCTTAAGCTAAAACTGTAAAACTCTTTATTTCTAATGGACAATAATAAAAAATTTGTAATTTTAAAGATATTTTAAAAATTTAAAAATACAATTACATTTCGTAACATTATACAAAATCATTCAATATTATGGTTATTTATTTATTTGACTTATTACATAAATTCATTGCCAATGAATTGTAATGCCATATTTATTACTAAGTAAATAATCCATTATATACAAACACTGCAGACCAACATTAATCAAATGCAAGACTCCTGCAATTTCCCCAGAGCTAATTCACTCTTTCTGAACAATTCCTCAGCAACGTGGAACGATAATAAATATTACCATTGATTAAAATATTTATCATCCTCTTAGCTGTGGATCATTTATCATTGATTCGAACAACAAAGCTGTAATCGATTGGCGATTTTAAAGCCGGAATTTCTGACTTACGTTATAATTAATCTCTGGTTTCTCTCCAGATGAGTTTTGTTAATGAATTAAGCACGTTTAATTAGCGAAACCCTAAAACTGCGCCTATTGAACTGAGAGTTGTGATTTATCATCAAAGGATTTAATTTAAAATAAATATCAGGAATATCTTTAGGTTATTTGCTTAGCAAAGAAAGATGGGCAATCTGTTTTAACTATGTAAGCTCTGCTCTTAATTTATTTTGTATTTAAATAAAGTATTAATTCTAAAAGATTATTCTAGTGAAAGGGAAATTTAAAAGCTTATATATGTAGTCTTAGAGAATTACATGTCTAAAGTTCTACTATGCTTTATTTGTGGTTCAATGATGATATGCTGCATCTAAAATGTAAAAGGAACGAGGGTTAAATTTCCAGTTGGTGAGTGTACTTCAGTCACTGCTTACATAAATAAAGGAAATTGAATCGCTTATGAAAATTACAACTGATTGATATTATTCTTTCGAGTTTTTCTAAATTTTATCACTATTTCTACTCTTGCTGAAATGGACAATAATGCTATTTAGTAGAAATTATATTAATTTCGTTGAAATTCTCAAGAATTGATGTCTTATGATTAATAAGAGAAAACAATTGTATACTGGAAAAAAAAAAAACGAGACATCTAATATAATATACAGTATGCAAAAAAGGCCGATTTTCTACCTATAATGGTAACCTGTGCTTTTGTTTAATTCATAACATCGATTAAAATTTTTAAATTTTAATCGATATGGACTAATATCATAGTAATATAACATTGGACAAATATCATACTAATATAGATGACATCGAACTAATTTCAGACTAATAGCACACTAATATAGATTTTATCGGACTAATATCGTATCGATTAAAAATTAAAACTTTAAACGATAAGATATTAGTATCCATTATAAATTTTTTTTATAAAATGTTTAATGTTTTTATTTGTGCTTTTGGATAATAATAAACGAAATTAAATGTTTAAATTTGTCCATTTAAAAAATAAGAAAACAGATATAGCAGTCTATACATTCTTATATATAGAGAGAAATATAGCAGATATAGCAGTCAGTCCATTCATTACAAAATAAAAATTCATGAAAGATTTAAATTTGTGTTGAAGTGTAAGAGTTGAATATCTAGTTCAGTGTCCAAAGATTTTTAAATGAATTATTTTTACTTTAAAAAAGAATTAGTAGTAATACCACTGAAATATCACGCACCCCAATTGCTGCAGTGATAAATTCTCAGATGTCAAAAATATAATGGCATAGAAACGGGGTAAATTTAGGTTTTAACGAATCAGACCCATAATTTATATCAAATTACAATGCGATTGATCTTAAAAGTACCATTAAATTTACATTATTTCGGTTCAAAGAATAACAATTCCGCGAACTCACAAAGATTATCGCCATTTCATGTGGAACTGGTCTCTGATTTTGGCTTTCATAAGTAAATGTGACTGAACAAATTGAAATTCTTTTTTTAGCTTCATTTGATATTGATTAGTTATTTTTAGTTAGAATTTTGCTTATTTCAATATTTCATGGATAAGAATTACGTTTAAAAAGTTAGGAAAGAACAAAAATTGAGGTAATTAATATGATGCGAAAGGCCACTCGTTCTGCATCCTGGGTAACGCTTACCCTGCTACATTTATGCGTTATTGTAGCGAACGACATCAGATAAAATTGTACAATATTTGATAAAAAAATCACAGCTTATTTAAATGAGAATTTTATTTTAGAAAATAATGAAACTCAATGTTACCCAAAACTGTTAAAAAGTATTTAAAAAAAATTTGAAATTGCAACATAAATATTTAAATCCAAGACTTTTTAAAAAGACGAATTTATTTGATGAAAACTATTTTTAAAGCATTCATCAACTTTTTAAATGGATTATTAAAATATTTCAATATGCCGTAAATTTAAATACATTTTCAAATGCAGTTGATTAATTAAAATACTTATTTTTTAGCATCAAAAACTAAGTGAAAAAAATTGTATAAGCTGAACAGAAACATGCTAAGTTTTCCAAGATTAAATATTGTTGCATTAATAAATAAAAATCGGGTATAAATTTGAAATAAATAGGTATACATTTTAATTTTGAAATTTAAATAAAATCAATTTAATGAATTATGAAATTTAAAAATAGTTGAATATAATTAATAAAATCTCAGAAATTGTTTTTGTCACAAAATTTTCCTTCCTGATTCCATATAATTATGGAATAAAAATATGTGAAATTTTACACTTAGTTCTGTTTAAAACAACTATTTTGAAAAAAAAAAATGAATATCTTATACAATGCATACTGCGTAATTATAACACACTTTGCAGTTGTTTTTACTTTGCTTTCATATTTTTCATACTTAATAAAAAATATAGTGTTTATCTCTGCAAAATACAGTTCTGACACTTTGCAAAACATCAATATTTCAACTGTAAATGACAATAATTTTTTTTGGATCAATCTTTTCTTTTCATAATTGCCAACTCATTATTCAGTGACCTACATTTTCTCAAAATAACAATAAATTATAAGCTTATTGGACATTTTTCGTTCGACTCAATAGCAAAGCTTTGTTCGCAAAAATGTCAATGGAGTTTTAAATGGATGTTATGATTTTTTTGATGCTGTTTTGGTGAAGGTGAATAAAATAAACAAGGTCAATCAATCAAGATCAATAACAATCATAAAAAAAAGATATTTCTTTATTTCCCATTCAGTTCACTTAATAACTAATAATTAATAGCAATTTAATATTACATATTATAACTTATACTATTCTGATTATTTATTGCTATTAGTAACTTATTTTTTAATTGATAATTCAAGCCTAAAGTTGTTCGACAGAATTGTTTTTATTGCAATATTTATTAACACATACTGATAAATGTACATGTGATCATTTTTAGTATTGTTTGAAATTTAAATAACTCTAGTTATAAATTGGATTCTGTTAAAGATTATTTATATAAAATAAAGCATCTATTAACGCAGTATCATTATTTATCACAAGGAATTAAAAAAAAAAAAAAATTGTAAATTTTTTGAGGTAATATAGATCTTAAAACTACATACATTATTTAATTAAAATAGTATGTTAAGAAGTTATTTAATTTTTACTTTTCTAAAATCGAATTTCTTAGTACCATAACAAATATTTTGTATTGAATATGGTTGGTGCGAATAATTAGTTTTATATCTTAATATCCATCATCTATATTTTCTTATGTTTTAATTAAATTTTTAGTATGGAAAAATATTGTCATGAAAATGTAAACTGAGTTAATATATCTAACATCACCAAGCTGTTTTTCTTTTGGTAGATCAAAAAATTTATATTTTAATAAAATTGCATCATATACCTGGAAATGACGAACGATATTAATTAAACATAAACACAAAAATTAAATTAACGTATATTTATCCCATTATAATACCTTGGATTAAAAAATATCTAATTAAAAGAAAGATTCTGCACTGTAGAGTTAATTGCAAAATTTTAACATCCTTTAAGATTTTCTTAGATGTTATCGATTTTAAAATAAAAAGGGGCTATAAATTTCTTCTTTTACATAGTTCCTAGTCTGCCCAGTTTGGAAGATTTAATATCATTTTTATAGGCAGTGATTTCTCATTTACCTATTTAGTAAAAAATACCCGTTAATTAACAACTTTCATTCTAATTCATAAGCAACAAATATTAAATAGAAATGACATACAAATTGTTGGTATCTAAAAATAATTGTGAAATATTAATAAATATGGATCAATTATACTGTAACAATCCATGTAGCACTTTAAAAAATGAACAAAGTGCTTTACATTTATTTAATGCATTATGATTATATCTGAAAACATATTGCTTTAGAAATTCATTGCAATAAGTAAGTAAATAATGTGAGAGTTAGGAAAACAAAGGGTGTAACTAATGAGAGTTGTCCTTCATTAGTTAGGAAAATAAATGCTCTGTGTCCCATGATCATCGTGAAATAACAAGAGTTGGCCTTCCGAGTTTGCAAGTCTGCTATCTTCGGAAGAAAGCAACCCTTGGGGATGCTGTCTCATTATTCCATCCATCTTTTATGCAGGTAAAGGACCTTCCCCTGGGGTGGTCTCCTTTCAAGAAACGGCTCATTCATCTTCTCAGCAAAATAAATATTAGAATGGAAGCAGCCGCCATATTTCTCCAGAAGAACACGTTAAGAACCTTTTATAATGTTTTGTTTAATGTCCTTATGGTACGGTTTAGTGGTTTTTTTTCTCTGTAAAGATTATATGATTTATGTATAATTTTTGATACTGTAACAAGAGAAATATCCATATTTTTGGTAATTTGCATATACGGAAGACATGTTAAAAATATTGTTTTCATATAATCTTTTTCTAATGACATCTTTGATAGATTGATAGAGATGTTGGAATGTTATTTAAATTAATTATAATTAATTATAATAGCAATGAATAAATTAAAATTAACAAATTGATGAGGGATTAATTAATCTTTCAGAGCCATTCTTTTCAACATTGGCTCCCAGGTTAGGTTCCTTTGATTCCAACTATTTAACTGTCGACAAATTAACAATACCTTCTTAGAAAATTTTTAGTATTGTAGTAATAATTTTGTAGAAAAAACTTATAATATAAATTAACTGTAATAATATTTGAATAAATATACTAAACAAAAAAAGACTTACTATATGGTAAGATACATCATTTAACCGTCTAGAGTTATTTGCTTTTCAATAAGGCTGCCATTTTGGGTTATTTTTATAAATCTAGCTATGGACATACGAACAACAAGCTCTATAAAACAATATATATAGTTTTATATGACAATTGAATGATTTTATACGAAAAAAAATTTGTGTTCATTACTTCTGAAATAATATCAAAATTTCAATAATCTGAACTCCTTTCTACATAAGTATGGAATTTCGCAGCCTTTGTTTTTTATAGACCTTTTTAAATATGTCCTTGTGATGAACGTGACTGAAACAGGAACATTTTGAGTTTAATGTCCTGAAAAGAAAAAAAAAATAAATCTTCTAAATGCACATTGCATATTCTGTCCTCAGTAGGATTGCTAGTTTTGAAATGAAAAATGCTTGATGGTTAAATAATAAATTTCCGAGAATTTTCATCAATTAAGGAAGAAAAAATGAAGGGAAATTTCTTTTATACTTTCAATTATGGTTGTTATAAATTTTATTATTTTTATTTCATATTTTTCAAATAGAATATTATATTTTTCTCAAATGGTGAAATATCAATTCTTTTATTTAATGAATATTCATTAATATAGAAAATTTTGTATAGCAGATTTTAACCAACTACATAAATATAATTTTAAAAGTAAACAATTTTGATATTGGTTAGGTTTGGTTGGATTTGTCGCTGTAAGGTAATTTTTTTGCTCACTTTAGGTTTATTAGAACGGGACATACTCATTAACGTGGATTCCGAACTACTAATAAACATTTTCGATGCTGGAGATTGTTTATTTATAAATGTTTATTATACGATATATTGGGATATTTAAAATAAATGTCACTTCATTGTTGATGGGAAATAATATTTATTCAAAGTATTGAAATTAATAAGTTTAACAAATGCAGCTTAAATGTTGCATTTGTTAAATATATTAATTTCAATACTTTACATTGTTGAAAAATCTATGTAAAACATTGTGCATTACTGAATCTACATTAAAATTTATGTTTTATTTAATATTGGTATTTGTATTGCATTTTACATTTCTACATGTGAATGTTCGTAAAATTAAATGAAACATCGATAGATAATTTAACTCAAAATGTATGTAGTAAATGTATGTAGTATGTAGAAATGTAAAATGTCCATGATGTAGAAGTTATGCCTCTAAAAGTTTAAATCATAAAAGCAGATATTATTATTTTACATTTAATCAAAGCTTATCGCTGTATTTAAAATGTAACACTTAATGAAAAGGGCTATAAATAGTATATTTTTTTTTAAATTAATGTTAGTTTTTGTAAATTATTGTAAAAATTTTTAAAAACTTAATTAAATTGACAGTGAACAATGAAAAACAATGAAAAACAAAAATCATCAAATCAACAATTGAAGAGTCTTATTCAATTATATCAATAAATTTGCAAAATTTTGATTCTAATTATTTTACTGAGAAATCTACTTTTTTTCGAAACAATTCAATTACTCTCATATATATTCTATGATCTGTTATTATGTTATTTGTAAGAGTATTTTGACATATTTACTTACGATATAATAATATACTTCGAATATTGAAAGAAACTTTTGGCTTTCTTCCAAGTAAACATTTCTATATAAACGAATAACTATAATATTACATGAATTTTACTCTTATCTTTTTCTAGTTTTCTTAGATGTAATATAAGAAATATGCAGTCTTTGATGAAATCATACGTATAGTTTTCCTCATATATTTATTTTCGTTAAAGAATTAGTTACTGTGATAGTTATATAAGAATTATAAATCAACAATAACAAATAACAAATATTTAGTTCCATTGGCAAGCTGCAAGAAATTACACATATATTGTTTTAAGAAATGTAACATGTGTAAAGAGTACTTCATAGAAATATTGTGTACATATTAATAAAAATTTAAATGGTTTGAGAAATAAAGAAAAACATTTTAAAAGATAAACAAATAAAATTAAATTTTTAAATAGAATGTTATTTTATCATCATTAATAATTGTAAATTTAAATTTGATTTATTAATCTAGAATCTATCCTATATTTTAATATTGTACACAATTAATGGGATAGAAGTATTTTAAATTTTTTAATTAAATAATAATGGCTATTTTTTCAACCCTAATTATCTTTAATCACAGGAAAAATAAATGCATAGTTTAAGTATTTTAAAAATGTTTTTAAAAGCGGTGATTGTAGATAATCATTATTTTTATGATATTTTTGTAATAACGAAAAACTTATTATTGAATTAAATTAATTCATATAAAATAATCAATAATCGTAGCATTTTGTCTTATCTTAAATATTTTCAATTAATGAAATTATTATTTAGTATTCGATTAAAAATAATAATTTTAGATTTTCACACGAATTGTTTTGTTTGAAAATGATATTTTTTTTGATTACTAATGATAATAAATAATGGATTTTCCTTCTCACATAAGAATTTATGCTGTAATTTGCGAAATTTGATTAAAAATAATTTCTGTTAAATGTGCAATGAAATCTTGAAAAAAAAAAAAACATTAAAGAAAATAATCTCGTTATAAAAAAATAGCATTATTTAAGATGATACAATGCCTAATCTCATTACTACTGAAATGCATTTTTATTGAACAGCATTTTACAATTATCAGAGATTACAATATTACAATGGCAATAAATTAAAAATATTAGTAGATAAAAAAAAAAAGCAGGAAACTTAAAACCATATAAACAATTTGACTTTAAATTTTTGTCTAATGTAAAAATAAAGAATATAAGTGGAAATAAAAACAATTTTAACAAAATAAAATCCGTACATATTACAGCATTTAAAACGAACATAAATATATATAAAAAATAAACACAAATTTCAACAACTTTAATTTCAAGTATTTTTAAAACAAATAAAATATAACTCTATATCTGTTTATATCAAATATTTTCATTTCATTATTGCATTTTAATTAATGGCAACACACAATTTTCATAATTTATATTCTTTAATTTAATTTTAACTCTAATTTTCTGTCTTCTTCTTTCTCTTCAAATGTACTTTCTTTTCAATTCATGCATTTCATTGGAAAAATGGTTCGGGGTTATGGATAGGACTTTTACTGATTGAAGAAATAAAGTACTACGAGTATAAAGTTATTATTGCACAAATTTAGTTATTTAACCTATTTAACCGCACTGATTGGTTTCATAACGTGCCATCATAAATATATCACACATTTCCATAATAAATTGTAATTTAAAATTTTTTTACTATAACAAAACTTAAAATTCCATATTAAAAATTAATTACACAGTATGATCTATAACAAACGCCATAGATGTATATCATCAATCCAACGTAGCATCAATCTATTTCCAAATATTAGTCCAGCATCCTTTATGTCACTGCATCTTATAACGTTTCTATGGTATTAAACGATAGAGTTTGTTGGATGTATTATATTACTTTCTAACAAAGGTTATCTACTATATTCTTATCTTTTTGGAAGTTACCCAACTATTACTTGCTCTATCCCTTTCTAGAGCACTACGTTGACAATTACATGGTTTCCACAATCATAAATATATTATCAGACAGAAATATCTTCAATATTCTTACTAATAACAATTTCCTTAGAAATGTAATTTTTTACTTCTAAATGTTTCTATGTAATTAAAGGGTAGAGGAGTTGGAGAAATCTACTACATTATAAAACAGAGATTTTAATAGATCAAAAAATAATAATTTAATATTGTTTTAGTAAATAACATGTGTTTTTCTTATTAAATGATATACTGTTTTTTCAAACACACAATTTAACTATTTTTGAAGCATAAAAAATTATGAAAAATTTTGTAGAATTTATATAAGCAGTGACGTTTAGTATTTTACAAATACAGAAAAAACTTTTTCATAAGCTACATGATTTAAATAAAACAGTACTTTATTTCAAATCAGAAGTTATAGTGCTATAAACGGAAAATTCCAGTCCAATCCCTAACTTTTTAAACTTCAGCCTTAAAAAATATATTTGGATTTTACTTCGAACTCAATGTTTTTTCTTTACTTCCAAATTCAACTAAATAACTTGAAGATACCAGAGTTACGATAGCAAAACTCTACGCTGTATAAATATTGATTTTTTTCTTATCTTAAATTTTTCTTGATAAACATTGAAAGTTTTATGATTTGACTTAAAAAATAACCAAAATATAAAAAATATTTGAAATTTTAATACAATTTAGGTTAAAACAATTTTCTCTATAACTTAGCAAATGAAAAAAAAAAATTATATTATAAAGTAAAAAATAAGGTTTGTACTATATGTATGTGGTTGAATTATATGTTGAGGTTTTTAATGTTGAGTAGATCAATACCACAAAATTTAAATTATCGAAAACATATACTTATCTATTCATGAAAAATGTGTGATTAGTTTAAAATTTACTGAATGTAATAGTATTTTAATTCATGATCCAAACTAGTAATTAATAAATGCATTGTTTACTTGATGAGTGTGAAATAACGTAAGCAAAATTAAAGAATTAAAATATAATAAAATAAATAACAGAAATAATTTGCTATTTTACTGAGTTTTTTTAGAAATGTTTGAAGCTATGTTTATTTCTATTTAAATTCCCACTGAATCAAAGATAAAAATTATTTTGAATTTATAATCTTATATCTTTACACAATATTTACGACTTATCAATTAATAACCCCTATTTTATTATTTATATCTACAAAAAAATGCTGAAACCAACGATACTATCTACACCAATGCCATTTAAAACTAAACAAAGTTAATTCGGAATTATAAATGGGATTTAAAAATTACATTTATTTTAAAAGTTTGTATTAATGTAATTAATAAAAACTTTATTAATGTAATTAAAAACATAATGATTTTTTATCTATGTATTTTTTACTTAAATCAATATTAATAAATACAATACGTAAAATCTTTTTATTTGTGATATATCCGAATGCTCAATATAACGACACACGGTATTACTCTACACAGACAGGTATTATATTACTTTAGTCATTTTAGTAAAAATCGGTGAAATACCTTAGCTACTCTAATTAAAAGAGAGTGTAATACACTATTTACTCTAATAAAAAACACCAGTGTAATGTACTATTTACTCTAGCGAAAACAACAATGTAATGCACAAATTATTGCAGTAAAAGCATCTGTAATCTCTAAAAATCTATTTTTTTCACGTTTATCTAAACGTGAGACAGTTTAGGATAAAATGAAAAATTATCTAAATTATCTATTAAAAAGTACAAACATATATAAATCTGAAATACAAAAGACAAAACCATTTTGAGCAAAATTTTTGATAAAGACTTTTAAATATGACAAGATATTGACTTGTTTTATTGATTTTTTGATAAAAACATTAAAATATCACAAGTATTATACTAATGAATACCATGCAATTCTGTTGCAAATTATATCCATTTCATTATCTTATTTATCCTATTCTTGATAGATACATGGCTATCATGCACCCTCTGAAACCAAGGATGTCTCGAACCACGACTTTGAACATAACGGTCTGGATCTGGATCTTCAGCGTGATCCTGTCCTTCCCGAACCTCTTGTACTCTGTGACCCGGATCGAGACCTTCGTCAACGGAGACCACCGCGTCATCTGCTACATGGAGTGGCCTGATGGACCCATGACTCAGAGCGATGATGAATACATGTAAGTGGATGGTTTACATTTTGCATTAAAATTCCGCAATTGAATATCTCCGAGGCGGTGAGAGCTTATGTATATGCAAGAGGGAGGATTTAGATGGTAGGTATTCGAATGTACCTGAGGATGAAGTTTGGAGTGTGACGGGAAATGAACTTCATTATGAGATGGGCGTTGAATCGAGAGCTATTCCATTAGTGATGTGTGTTGTATTGAATTGGAGTTACATTGATGGGAGGAAGTTATTCACGAATTTCAAATTCAGCTCGCATAATTATGTGTACTCATGTTCAATTCGAAACCAGAATAGATGATAGATGGTGAAGATTGAAAGCAACATTAACAGTTATGGAGAAAATATAGAGGCACTAAGTAATGTATTGAAATTTAGATAAGAAAGGAAATTTATAGAATTTATGTAACTTTAAAATATGTTTTAGTTCCTGTAGTTTTTGTTTAAAATTAACAAAATCGTTTTTGAATCATATATAAAATAAAGAAATAGCATCTGTATTAATGATGAACAATACAAATTATTCACTTTACGATATCATTTTAGTTGAACTAAATGTTCCCAAAGTATGAAGCAATTTTAGATTTCTTCATACCATAAAAGGAAAGAATGCAAATAATTATCTAATAGTTTCGAAATAAATTAAAGAAATTTGAAAATTCAGAGGAACATAAATTTTGAAGGGACAAAAAAAGTTAATTCTTTAAAGATAACTGTATTTAGATTGCATTTTCATAGGAGAAGAAAAGTATTTTTCGCATTTTTTTCGTTTCTGTATCGTTGTACAAAAAAGACTATTTAAGAAGATTTTAAAAATATTTTTTAAAGATTAACATAATAGATACACATAAATATACTGGTGATTATAATTAAATACCACTTTCAAAATGCTGTAAAAAAAATGAAACCACTCGTTATAATGAATTCAAATTTGAATAGAAGAAGTAGGAAAAACGGTACGCCATCAAAAAACGTTCCTAAAATGTATTAATAGATGGAACTATAAGCGCCACAAAGAAAGTGAATTCGGCTGCCAGTGATATTTTGAATCGAAATTACAGCGTAACGTATTCCAACAACATGAGTTGCATATTAAACCAACTGTAGTGTTCAATGTGCTTGATTGTTCAGTTTTGAAGAAAAAATGACTTCAAGTCATTCAACAGTTGTGACAGCTGATTAATGGAAAGTTCATCCACCCCGGCAAGGTCATACAAATTGGATGGTAAAAATCGATGGAAATTTTTTGGAACTTATTTTTGATGCCATATCGTTTCCTCCTTTTTAAGTATCTTCAGTTCAAATTTAAACTCATTAAAACGAGTGGTCCTTTTTTAAAACATTAAGTAATTTGAAAATGAGGCTTTTATTTATATTCATCCTGTACATTAAATAGAAAAGCAAATGGAACAACAAATGAAAACCACATTTGTTATAACTATACTTGATATATAAATTAATTTTTTTTTAAAAACTTTATTTAAAATAAAAGGTTTAATTCTTTCTTTGATATAAGACCTTTTTTTTTATTCATAATTAATAGATAAAATTTTTGTTTCAATCTTTCATCACAATGCATTTTAACTCATCAAGTTTTGTTGAGAAAACATTTCTATGAAGAATTGCAAAATTTGATAAATGAAATATGGTAAACTACACATGCTATTCAGTTTCAACCAAATTAATCAATTCATCTTCTCAAGCAGATAAAACATTAAAATACATGAATAATAAATAAAATAAATAAAATTTTGAATATTGAGCATGAATAAATAAATATTTTGTACTTTAAGAAAATAAATTTATTAAAATGCAAATCTTAAATATAATTTGCGATTCAATATTTTTCACAATATTTATTTCTATTTAAGTAAAATAGGATACATTTATGTTTATTGTTATGTGTCATGTAGAACTATAATAAATGTGTACATGTAGAAAAAAAAACAAAATGAGATCATAAATATGTTCCGTTTTCAATTTAAAAATTCCCGCTTATTAGATTTCAGGAGGATAAAATTCTATTATCAAAAATGGAGTTCATTTGGGTTCAAGTATAAATATTTTCTACTTTTTTCTATATTTCTATTTTATAAATATTTCTCTACTTCTTGCAAGATAAATATTGCTCTGAGTTTTGGAGATATTACAAACACATGTATATTTGGTTTTATATACTCAATGAAGAATACCGTTCAATATTCTCTAAACGTTATTCCGTACTTGTAAGATTCGATTCCCAAGCGAATCCAAGCTGAACTATGTGGCAAAGGCATGTCTTAAACCATATTAGTAAATAATACCTTTATAACTAAGGTGTTTACATTATTTTTTGATAACCACCTAAAATACTCTTATTATCCACATAATTCATGCTATTTTTAATAAGGTACATTATAATTAAAATTTAACAATATTTGAAAATATATTATATATATATATATATATATATATGGTGTTTTATTTGAAATATAAATTTAAAAGATTAACTTTACGAGGGCGAAAATTATGACTGATTGGAATCAATATAGACATTCTTTAAATTTCTCGAAAGATAATTAATAAATTAAATATTTTCTGTTAATCAGTTTCGAAAATTTCATTTTTATAAGAATAGTTAAGAATAAATAAAAAATAGTTGTGTCATTCAAAAAATACATAAGCTAATTTAATTAAAAAATTGTTTACTTAGTTACTTAAAATATATCTGCATCGTATCAGCAAAGCTTGCCACAATAAATTTCTTGTAATAATAATCCACATCCAACCCAACTAAGAAACAAATTTTCGATCAGTATTTCACTAATGACCATTTCTCTCAAGAAGCACTTTCTCTATCGAGAAATGTGATCTCCGAAAACCACGATTTCCACTTCCTCTTATCAGCAAAGAACTGCTCAAAGACTGGTATTCACTAAAGAAGATGTCAAACAAGGTTTATTTTTTACGTCTTATGCCATTATCATCTTTCGTTATTTTTCATATATAAAACTATATTCAATAAAGATAACTTGTCCTAGCCGAAGCCTTGTGGAAAAAAAACTGAATAACCAGGTCGAACAATAGCTCCCTCCCGGTTAAAGACGGTACCGCCTTATCCGGCTCAAGAATAGGGTGACATGACATGACAGTACAACACCCCCACCTCTAATTGACTGTCCTCAACTAGTCTTGATATACACCCAGGGAACAACGACACACTATAGTGCATGCCGCATGAGTGTCCCCAAGGGAGATGTAGGATCTCTTGGCCGTCTTAACAAGGACACCACCTTTACCAGGGGGAGGTGGATCAACCGCCTCCTATATAAAAATATATGTCTTCAATTTATATATTAAATAAATACTTAATTATATTATGAGTACTTAAAAATATGCCTGCAAGGTATCAGTGTAATTTACCGCAATAAATTTCTTGTGATAATAATCCACACCCAACCCAACTAAGAAATAAACTTCCGATCAGTCTTTCATGATAACCATTTCTCACAAGAAGCACTTCCTCTATCGAGAAACGTGATCACCGAAAACTACGATTTCACTTCCTCTTATCAGCAAAGAAGACTTGGTCTTCGCGGAAGAAGGTGTCAAACAAGGTTTCACTCATCCAACTTTTCTTAAGATTAACGAATGTCTTAAACCTGGAGACGGTACACAATATTAAGTTATCTTTTATACGTCGGAGTGGAAAACTCAAGAACCTACTCAGCAACGCTTTTCTCAAATTAATCTTCCTTTTTCCTAAGGATACTGCAAAGTGCTTTGATTGCTGGGTTTGGATATGGTTTATGTCCGTCGTAAAAAGCCTGAAGTTGATGGTATTTCATCCGAAGACACATTGGAAGTTCTGAGCACGTAGTTAAGGCTTGACTGGAGTTTAATTACTGCAGTTTTTGTTTCGCGATCCTTTTAAGCTTTTGTGTGTGTTGTTGTTGACTTAGCGCTTTAAGTCCTAGATTGTAGTTGAGGTAAAGATCTTTTTTTCCTGAATTAGATTTTGTTTGTATCTAAGTCAGTTTATTTCATTTAATAGCTCGCTGATTTGATTTAGGAATAAATCAATTTGTTTTTTTTTTTAAAGAGGATTTCGTTTGTGTTAAAATTTCCAAATTTTCATTTTCATTTCTGGAATTGATATGTAATTGTTTGTTATTTTTTGAAATTATTTTTCTCTTTTTAATACAATACTTCGACTTTTTTTTTAAAGATAAAAAAATAAATATTTGTGAAACATTTCCATATATTTTACTTCTTCATTAAAAAATATTTTTAGGTTAAAAATTCCTTTTAAAACTATTATAATTTTTCTTTTTGTAAAAATATGCAAAAATAAACCTAAAGTGAAATCTTGAATGATAACATGCATACATTTTAACTACAGTAATTTTACCTATTTCTAGATTAAATCAGCTCAATTAAATAAAATAAATGACTTTTGATCTAAATAACTTAAAAACACCTAAATAAGTAAAAAATATCTTTTACCTCAACTATAATCAAATATTAAAAATGTTACATATATATTATCAGAAACTTATGAAATGTAATAATTGCTATTTTATTTATTAGTAAATTTATCTGTTCCTATATTAAATAAATTCAAATAAATGAAATAAATGAGTTGGATAAAAATAACATAACTGAAACTATAAATTAATAAAAGATCTTTACCTCAATTACAATCAAATAATTACCTCAATTCCAACTTTTACATTAATAACTTTATAAAAAGTTAATAATTAATATTTTATTGTATTTTTATTTCATTGCTATTTTATTTAATATTTACGTTAATTATTTATTTTATGTTTTTAATAAATTTTTGTATTCTATTCAATACTGTATTAAATGAATATATTTTCAAAATTTTTATTAAATTCTTAGAAATTAATATATTTTTAAAAATAACAACATAACTTGTGATATTGAAATTTTATGTGATCGAAAATTTTCTTATCATTAATTATAATAAATAATATTATTTATTAACAAAATAAGTTGATTTAAGTAAAAATAATGTTTTAAAATTTTTTTTTTTTTAAATCTTTAAAAATGTGTTTATGTTTGATATAATATATATATTCTGTAAAATTTTGATTATAGTAAATAAAATAGTATATATATATATATATATATATATATATATATACTGCCCGCCTTTATTACACATTTAAACTGTATTTAAATTCATATTAAATAATGCCTTACATTCAACTCAAAATATAACTAAAAATACACATTCATTATCTTTCATTGATTGTATAACCCTACGAAGTCTAAGATAATTAATTATAAATAGCAATCAACATGATAGGAGGAGAATTTGAAAGATAATTAAAAGCTTTCGTATGATTTTGTGAACTATTAATCAGATTTCTCACTATTATGAATTAGGTTATGGATTCGATTATGCATTAGAAAGATTAACTACAGAATATCTCAATTATTCATATCTCAGTTTCAATTAATATATCATACATATTTATTATAACGATCATATAAACTCATAAATATTTAAATCTTATCTTACCTAAATATATTCTAAATGATTCTTTATTTAAATTAAATTTTTTGAACCATAATTTTTTAAAAAAATTTAACAGAAGATATTAAACTTAAAATTAGGAGATGTATAGAAAAATCATTGCACAATATATGCTATCAAAAGTATTAGATAAATATCATTGTAAGTACATACAAGAATGACGTGGTATTATAAAGCTATTAATTTAATGAACCTTATATTTTGTGTCGAAATATAAATGAATTTCGTAAAACTCAGACTTTGAACATAACAATTTAAAATAAATTTGTTTGAAACTTAGAGCAATATCACAACAGACATTTAATTCGTATAAAGGAACACTTAGAAACCCTAAAATGAAAAAAAAAAAAAATCAAGTTTAAATGAACTCTAGTTTTTAAATGTTTCAACTTCAAATAAATTAGCACATTAAATTCTAAATAAAAATTGAAAAAAAAATCATCCATGCTTTATTAGAGTTTTTTCTATAAAAATATTAAAGTATTATTTAACAATACTTAAAACTATTTTAGAGAAAAAATATTAAGTATTAATTATTAAAGATTAAAAAAGACATTTTATTCAACTTTTTTATGAACACATCAAGGGTATGAAGGATTCAGCAAAAAGTTTAGTTTTTTCCAGAGGATATTTTTGTATTACATAAAAGAAGCAAATGAAAATGTTGCAGGCAAGTATGGAAACGTGTAGTTAGAATGTAAACACTGGCATCAGTATATATACATAATTTCATATTTTTTACACATTTACACTACGGGATTATATATATATGAATATTTAGGAGCTTCTTCTTGTATATCTTTCAAGTAATATAAATCACTTCATAAATATGTATGACATCATACAATTTCACACGCTGCTAATTAACTGTAATCCAGCCTGTAATAACTCATCCGAGTAATATCATGAAGCCTACATTGATGAGTTTATGACGGGCAATAATATTACCTAATTAGATAAAATGTTTGATCGTAGTCAGTTAATCAGTTACATGCTTAATGCCCATATTCTTATCAGTAACAAGGTTCTATCAAGTAACTCGAATTTTTGCATAAAACAGGCCAATTTGTTTCTTCTTTAATCCTATACCTTGCCGAATCTTTTTACTACGAGTTAATGGAATACGTCTCTAGATGTATTTTTGATTTAGGAAACTGACCTGTGGATTGTATAATTAGAAATAAGATAATGTGAGGTGAGTTTCATGAAACACTATCAAGTTGGACTGATGTGAATAAAAAAATAATAGACTACTAAATTTACATATGATATCACATACATATTAGAAATGGATGCGAAGACCAGAAATTATTGGAAGCCTCACTCAGTGGTTGGGCTTGTTGAAGAAACTAAACAGTTAATAAAAGGGTCTGAGGGATTTCCCATTGGCGTTTTCGAATCCTTAATTATTATTATTATTATTATTATTATTATTTGCTTGTGAGTGAATGTTTTCATTGGAATACGTAAATATGGAAACAAAATTCTTCATAATGTGTACAATTTGAAAACTGACATCAGTGAAGAAGAAAAATAGTTGTTAGCAGGGGGTAATTAAGGCCAAAGGGGGTAACTGGGGAGGGGTAAGGGGTAACACAGAAATCAATGGAGCAGAGTCTGTAAATCGCAAATTAGTTGTAGATTTCTGATTATATTAGCAGAATGTCGGCAAGGATTTGGAAAAATTTGGCAACCATGACTAGTAGCAAGGTGCCTAAACCCACCTCAATTAATGCAAGTGGAATTTGTATTCTTTTTACTGTGTACGATGTACTTATAAATGTGATGTTTACTACCGCATTTTAAACATCTAAATTCGAAAAACACCAGTTTGACGAACTGTGTACAACTGTGTCTGAAACATTGTGTAGCAATCAGTCTCTTGTTGAATTTCTCTACCTTTATGTTTAGAAAGTCGATTGAGTTTAAAAATTCCATTCCGTTTTTCTCTTCGGGCGCTCAAGCTGAGAATGGTAATGGCTGCCTTTTATTGTTCTAGTCAACTGTATGACCTTAATTTCTGTAAAACCTTTCAGAGTAAGTGTATGTTTACTTTTTTTTTCTCTGGAATTTCTCTGGGTATACCTTTCGTAACGATTTTTAAATGTCTTTCGAATTTAACTCCATTTTCTTTTAAATAGCATCTAATCATTATATGGTGTTTGGTATCAAATGGGTAGAATTTAAAACTTTTTCCAGCAAAAGTAATCTTAACGGATTAGTTAAATACCTCATCAAACGTTTTTAAAGTAGCCTTGGAATTGGTCATAGGTCCTTTTCGCCTTTATTCAGATTTAAAATTATTATCCTGTTAGATAACAAAAACATTACAATTATGATTACCATTAATAGTTTTACTTTAAAAACTTGCATTTTAGAAAGATTTAACAAAACCATTATTATTATGAGGGGGGATATAAACGGGAGTAGAATCTCGTTTATTATTGAACTTAACATTAATGACATGTTTTAGAGCAGCAACAGAGCCTAAAGCACTTATCCTTTCATTCAAATTTGCTAGCTAGTTCTCCAATATTTGGATAGAATTGATGGTACCCTCTCTGTAATGGATGCTCTTTTCTATCGTTAACTCTAAGAGTAAATATAGAGATTTTTAATTCACTTCTTCTCCAAAAGAGTAGTGGCACATTTTCTTGCATTTGCTCATATTTTCCACGAAAACTCGGTAGAGTACTTCCAAACGGACCTAAGGAGGTCTGCTTCCTTCAATAACTCCAGTAATCATGGACATCATGTTAGCAAAATCGACAACCGGCATACTCTACAAAATGCTTATATTGCAGCATAATCGAAAAAATAAATGCAATCAATGTTTAATAAAGGAAATGGCCAGTAGGTATGGAGAAGAAGAAAACTTCCATTGTGTATGGTACGTAAAGATTCAGTGTTGTCAGGGTACAGTAGGGCTGAAATTTTGGACGTCAACAGGTACAGTAGGGCTGAACGTTGGTAGATCTCGTTCTTCTTTACAATAAGAAGAACGAGATCTACCCCAACTCGTTCTTTCAAACCTTTTTCAAGGCAAGAAACGAGTCACGCGATAGAATCTCGCAATTGTTAGTAAAAATATGGATATTAAAAAAACGATTGGTTCACCAAAAAAGAAACATTATCTGATT
>BPLR01013457.1:0-29949 GCA_021605095.1 Caerostris extrusa | reverse complement strand
CGATAACTAAACAAATTTCGACCAAGAAATTAAATTTCAACAAAAATACAATACAGAAATCAGCTATATCGAAAACAATCCTACGAGAAATAGATTTGATTGAAGATGTGGGATTTAGAGGTAAATACTTGGAAATTGCTAACAGTACCACCAACTAGCGTAGATGCTAAAGAGCGTTTTCGACAGCTGATAATTTTTGCACAAAATTACGTTCCAGGCTTAATGATAGTACAATTGATGCAGTATGTTTTTTAAGATCACATTTCAAAATATGTAATTGTACCACAGACGGAATAGTGATATACACCTGTGTTTTCTTTCTTTTTCAAAAATTTATACTACCGGTATTAAAACCGGTATCCCGGTATTAAGATCTAAAAAATACCGAATACCGGTATTGAACTTTTGGTCCGATATTGCAATCCCTAGTCGTACCATTTAAATATAATAACCAAACAATTTATTTTATACTGATAATCTACCATGGATTAATAACCAATATTTTAACTAATTCTAGATGGATATTATTATCTCCGAATAAAACTGTATTCATAATTTTTATTTGTACGAATATTTTATCAGCCGTGATTCTATGTAGCACAAATGCACTATGAATTGCTTACATAAGCAAAATGATCGAAAATCTTTAATCTCTTAAATTGCGAAATTCCTCCATAGAATATAAAAAGCAGCAAAATAAAAATTGTATAAATTACTGATAATGTATTAAACATAAGTTAATGAGCATTGGTCAATAAATTTGTATAAATAATTTATGCAAACAATACAATTTCAAAACAATACAATTTCGTGTCATTTTATAAAGAACAAATACAATTTCAAATGTCATTTTTTCATAAAGAACAAAAAAAATTTCGTGTCATTTTTATAAAGAACAATACAATTTCGTGTCATTTTTATAAAGAACAATACAATTTCTTGCCATTCTTGTAAAAACAATACAATTTCGTGTCATTTTATAAAGAACAATACAATTTCTTGTCATTTTTATAGAGAAAACAATGCCATTCTTGTAAAAACAATACAATTTCGTGTCATTTTATTCTTTTCTTGTCAATGTAATTTATTTCTCGTATTAAACCATATGTAGAAAATTGTATAAGTTTAAGACAAGAAATTGTATTATTATATCTCTAAGCTTCCTGAAAATTCGCATCCTTTTGTAATATTTTTCTAAATAAATGAGATTTCGATATTTTGAATTTTTTTTAACAGTTGAAGAAATTTTTTTATATTTTACTATTCAATTGAATATTATTAATTTCTGAAATCCTCAAAATAATGCACTTGTTTAAGAAACTTTGCTTTTTTGGGAAAATGCACTAATTATTTTCACGTTTTTATTATATTGATATATTAACAATAATAATTTCATTTTAAATCTCGTAAATTTTTTAATGAAAATACAGGTTAACTTTAAATTTAAATGGCAATTATCTACCCTAGTGCCCTCAGCTAAATTTTGGGCGAGCAGCTGCAACGTAACTTGCAAATGTGCATAAAAAATTTGGCCACGCAATTTTTTTTAATAACTTTATTATGAAAGAAATATTTGTCTACAAATTCAAATAAAAATAGATAACAAAATATTATGAACAATTTTATTTATTATAATGTTAATAAAATTTGTTATCATAAGTATGTAAAAGAAACATTTTCTCCTTATTTAAAAACCAGCATTAGTAAAAATTTCAGAAATGAGAAAATTTAGTTTAAAACAATTATAATCAAGTTATTAATTTTAAATCGTTGAGAATTTGCGTCTTTTTATACATATTATATAATATTCGTTCTATTACCGATCTGACGGACACGACAAATTTATTGAATGTTCCAATTGCATAGTAATAATATCTGTAAAGAATATTCATAAAATATTTAGAAATGCGTTTAAAAGGTTAGCATTATGATGCTCTGTGATAAGCAGTTTGCATTATGCGAATAAATTGAAATTCAATTAGCAGTATCGGATATTAATATTATAATTAAAATGTTTAAATATATAATTAATATGGAAATATTAAAACTGAAACATTATGATTTGATATATATTTGAGATGATATCCATGTTATTTGCTGTTATTTGAATTTATAATAAATAAAAAATGAAAGGATTAATAATGTGCTAATTTATTAATTCAAAGAAAATTGGGTTATGATTTTTAAGTTTTGCGCAAACATAAAGCATTAAAACATAAAGACAAAACACGAAGATAAAAGAAATCAGGATATATCTTTCGCACGTGTGTTTTTAAAAATAATTTTATATAAATATTATTTATTGCGAATAGTAACATGCTTTAGCGACATTTGCATAGGCATCAGGAATTTGAGGCCACTTACCGCTAAGGAGAACGCGCAGCTAGTTCTTTGCAGAATAAAAACTCACGGACCGCCTCTCTAGTCTGCAATATGGAAGTTTCTTCTCAAATCTTCCTCGAAAATCCTAATTAATCCAGATCCAATAATGGATAATCCTGTTAAAAACATTTTTTTTTTTAATGTTAAGCCAAACCTATTTAGAAATCTGCATAAATCAAACCAATTTGGTTTCGAGACTCATACAAAAAAATAGGAAAAAGAAAACAAAGAAAAAAACAACTTAATAACAAGTTTGTGGCAAATTTAGAAACTCCTTCTAAAAGTGGGGACCAATCTGAAACTGAAATTAGAAACGGAATTCAAGAAGATCTAGGCCATGTACCATTATCGACGAGGCAGACAATTTAAAAATCATAATTTGATCACTCCCAGTTCGTCTTTTACTAAACTTTTTCAAGCCAGCAACAATTACTGCACAAAAAGCCTAATTCTTCTCAAAACTGTCTTGCTTTGGTTAATTATATTTTGTAGGATCTTTTGTTCTACTTTAACTCCTTAAAGAAAGCTGCTTTTCCTTTTCCTGCTTTTTAAGGAGTTAAGGAGGAAAAGGAAAAGCGTCCTTTTATTTTTTGGAAGCTTTTTCCTTATTTACTGATTCCTTCAAAAAACTTCAAAACGCAAAGAATCGAAATGATAAATTTACAATTCGGATGAAGACATATATTCTGCTTCATCTTGGATTTTTAAGAGCACACATTTTGTCAAATTTTTCTTAATTATTCCTGTAATGTTATTTCAATTTTAATTTCTGCGTAGTCGTTTCCTTTGCCCAGATATGTGGCACCTGTGGTATATGGGCACTCCAGTAAATTGGAACATCCAAAAGCCGAGATAGTAACTTGCTTAGATAGCTTACAGAATGGCTTAGCTAGAATACTGCTCCTTGAAAAGACTTCAAAACGCAAAACATCCAAATGATAAATTTGCAATCCTGATAGAGGCATTTTCCTCATAAGTCTACAAATTTTTCTTAGTAATTTTTTTTTTTAATTGTAATTAAATTTTAATTTCTGCGTATTTTTTTTTTTTCCTTTGTTCAGATTTGTGGCACTTGCGGGATTAATAAATCTGAACTTCCAAGAGTAACTAGCGTACAGAATGACTGCGATTTGAATCTAGCCGTCATTGCTGTCGAAAACGTGAATAAATAGCAATTGTAGCTGCTTAGATAAGTATTTCACATCGACATTCAAGGTGCCTACGTGTTTTCCCTCAAACAATACCTAAATGCAGAGCAATATACCTAAAAGTCTTGTCAGTTGGCTTTTCATGCTATAAAGTATGATATATAAAACCCCTAATACGTCGAAATAGCATTTGAATATTTTTGTTTTAAATGTCAGTAGAAATTAATGTAGAGCTGATAAAAATACTCTTCTATTTGTAATTTTATTATTTAAAACTATCTTTCAATTTAATCAACTTTATTCAATTTCCCTTCGAATTTCTACTGTTAAAAACAATTTAGCTATCATTATTTTGCATGTATTGTCGATTTAAAATAATCTTAGTCTTAAAAAGTAAAAATAATGCTTCTAAACATACCGGCAAAATCTTAGTGCGGCGAATGTCGAAAAACAGGCTTTATAAACACGCACTGCAACTTGCGTTTATTTGCTCATACGCATTGTCAAATTTAGTGTTTTGTTTGTTTGTTTGTTTGTTTGTTTGTTTTTGCAACATTCAGTGAAATTCAAAAGCAGAAAATGAATAACCACCAAAGCTTGAGTTGTGTAATAACATGGCAAATCAATCGTAAGGAGTTGGAAACAGGGCAATTCCAATAGCAGATTGCTAGACTTAAATTTAACTCGCCGCGTCGTATCTAACTTGCAGAAACGGTTTAAGGATTTTGCACCCATTGAGAGAAGGCTTTGTCAAGTCGTTTGAGTGGCAATAGTCAATGGAGATAGATATTTGTCCATTACAACGAGGCAATACAGGATCTTCACACTTCGGCCTTACCAATATTCTTGACGTCCATGGAGAGAACTAGAGATCCAATACCTGTCCTCTTAAGAAAGAGCCACTTCTATGATAGCGGATGTTTAATGGCTGGGTTGGCACCATCTTGAGAGAGCAGGCGGATTTCTATGTCTTTATCAGAGCTCTGTAGCTAGTATAGGAATGAAGTCTTGGAATCCTATATTAATTTTTAACTCAGGGAAAAGTTGTATCCGACAGTTTACACTGAAGTGACAAAAGTCATGGGATAGCAATATGCAAATTTTCAGATGGCAGTAGCATCGCGTAGAACAGGTATAAATGCGCAGTGCTTTCGCAGAGCTTTCATTTCTGTTCAAGTTATTCAAGTGAAGAGGTTTTGACGTGATGATGACCGCACGACGGAAATTAACAGACTTTGAACGCGGAATGTTAGTTGGAGCTAGACGCATTCATGCCATTTCGGAAATCGTTAGGCGCAGTGTCGACCGCCTGCACTTAACGACCAAGACCGGCGACGTCTGCAAAGAGTCGTAAATTCTAACAGACAAGCAACACTGCGTCAAATAACCGCAGAAATCAATGTGGGACGTACAAGGGACTTGTCTGTTAGAACTGTGTGGAGAAATTTGGCTTTCTTGGGCTATTCCAGCAGAAGACCGAGAGTGCCTTTTACCGGACAGAACGACATCGCTTTGCAGCGACTGTGGGCACGTGGGCATATCGGTTATCCCTAGATGAATGGAAAACCGTGGCCTGGTCCGATGAGTCACGATTTCAGTTGGTAAGAGCTGAATACAGGACCCCACGAAGCCATGGACCCAAAACCATCAAGGCACTTTCAAGCTGGTGTTGGCTTAATGGTGTGGGCTGTTTTTTCATGGAATGGACTTATCCTCTTGCGACTGGACCGAACATTGACTGAAAGAAGCTACTTGGAGATCACTTGCAGCCATTCCTTCATGTACCCAAACAACGATGGGATTTTATGATGACAATGCGCCATCTATGATAGCGGATGTTTAAGAACATTCTGGACAATCTGCACGAATGTTGGCACCATCTTGAGAGAGCAGGGACATCATCGAGAGGTTTCTGCCCAAAATCCTGCACCATCAACGCTTTTACAATTATGGGACTCTGTAGCTAGTATATTCCTGCAGAATGAAGTCTTGGAATCCATGTCACGTAATTTTAACTCAGGGCGAAAAGTTGAGGTATCCCATGACTTTTGTCACTTTACATCCATCAAGTTAAGGTTCTTAGAACCATCTATGACCGAAAACAGCGTTATTAGAGAACGACGATAGCCTGAACTTTTTTTCCTAAATTGCCTGATTTTCAATATGAATTAATCTGAATTTCATAATAAATACCTCCTATGAATAAATATTTTGTTAAATATTTTAATTTTTACGTAACTATTGTGAGACTTTTATACAGTGTAGTCCTACCTGACTTAGTACTGTACTCATTATAGTGTGTCCAATAGTTCCAGAGAAGTTCGACTAAATGTTAAAATTCTCTTAATTTTTGAATATCAGTATAAAGTAATTGATTATATTTCAGTATAAAAATATAAGTTTGCTGTATTCACAATTTTAGGTTGCAAAAAAAAAAAAAGTTCTATTTAAATTTAACGATGACCAGCAATTATTTAATTTTTTTGTTGCAAATATGAATTCATTATTTGTTTACCTATATAATGGGTTATATATAATTAAAGACTTGTTTTTAAGAATGTTTTTCTTAACATGATGCATTATTGGAAAACTGTCCATCTGTTATAAGTTGTTTAATCTGCGTCCAGTAAACTATAAATAAAAATCCATTCCCACAAAAATGCTTTGTTGTCCTAAGATTAGTTTCAAATTGGAAATTAAATATCAAAAAGTTATCTCATTTTATTATTATTAGTTTTAATTTTCTGATTTATTTAAGGTGATTTAGTTTTTTAACTGTTAAAAATAAATTGTTGCCTTTTTCTAATCTCTTTTACACCAGAAAAAAACACGGTCGTAGTTCATAAAACAGTGTGTAAATGTTATAAACATTATTTTAATGAAATTCATTTATTAAAAACATCTATTAATTTATATATAAGTACAATTTAGAACATAATATTGTAAAAAAAGTACCAACATTTTTCTAAAAGTACAATTTAGAACATTAAATATTGTAAAAAAAAAACGTACTAAAATGTTCTGAAAGTACAATTTAGAACGATAAATATTGTCATTTAAAAATTTTAAAAATTATAAAGAATAAAATATAAGTTATAGTATAAAATTATAATATATCGTAATATTGCATTAAAACAATATAAAATAGAAATATATATTCAGCATATTTTTGTTAACAGTTTTAGAAAAGTTTTTTATATTCTTTTCATTTTCATTCTATTTTAATGTGTAACGATATTTATCATTTCGTGTTTTTTACTAAATATTTTCCATTTCATTTTATTTGTCATCTCTCCTTTTTCTTTATCCTTGTTTACTTTGCCGAAAATAAAGCGCTCGTTTATTTAAACAAAATGTTTGCCTTATTCTCAAAATAATCATTCCAAAATAAATTTTACATTCGAATGACTTTCTTCATTTCTTTATTTCTTTAAGCATTTCCCTTTCCTTTACTGATATTATCGCGACGTTTAAATTCCTTACCTTTTTTTCCAATTGCATTATCAAATAACGAATGATTTATTCTGAGAAAGGTGATGATACGAACAAAAAAGAACAAAATTGCCTTATTGATATTTTATTTTTTTCTTTCTTGTTTTCCCCTACACGAAAGGAACATGGGACAAAAAGTTGGTTAGCGAACAAATATTATGAAATTGAAGAAAAGGCAATTTATAGAATATTATCGAGTCAATAATAATTCTTTAAAAAATATTATTTTTACTGAATGATAATTTCAGAAGAAATATCTTTTGTTGGTACCAAAAGACTAATACAACTTTTACTTTTACCGTAATATCAGATAGCAATTCCTTTTGTTACACATTATTTGAATAGTTATTTTGTTATTATCCAGCTTTTTGGTTTGAATGCTATACAGATTATTCCTTTATATATTTTTATTTTTCAATTATCGTTTGTTTTAAATATTGATGTATTTATTTATAAAATATTGTGTATCGTTTGGCTTTTTTAATAATCGTTTGTTTTAAATATTGATGTATTTATTTATAAAATATTGTGTATCGTTTGGCTTTTTTTAATAATCGTTTATTTTAAATATTGATGTATTTATTTATATAATATTGCGTATTTAGGGTTTTTTTAATAATCGTTTTTTAATAATATAATATTACGTTTTTGGCTTTTTAAAAATATTGATGAATTTAGTTTATAATATTGCTTATAGTTGATTTTAATAATCGTTTGTTCTAAATAAATTTTTTGTGACTTGCTCAAAAAAAAGCGTTCAGAATTATTTTTGCACCTCAAATGAATTTAATCTTTATTCTTCAAATTATTTGAATAGTTCTTTTGTTATCAGTTATTCGATTTTAATACCTATTCCTTTATATATACCATTTTTTTAATTATCGTTTTTTTATGTATTGATTTTTGTAAATTATCGTTTGTTTTTTAATGATAATTTGACGTATTTATGCAATATTGCGTATCGTTTGGCTTTTTAATAATCGTTTGTTTAAATATTATTTAATATTGATCGTTTGATTTAATAATAAATATTGATGTATTTAATAATATGCACATATCGTTGGCCTTTTAATAATCGTTTGTTCTTAATAAATTTTTTTGTGACTTGCTCAATGGTAGCGTTCTGAATTATTTTTGCACCTCAAATGAATTCAATCTTTTATTCTTCATATGTTTATTTTTATATGTCATGACATTAATATTTACTGTAAAAAATGGCGCCATTTATTATTTCCTCTCTTTTACAGTTTCATAATTCAAATGTTAAACGAATCTGTCACATTTAAAAGAAGCAGTGATCCGAACGAAATTAAATTATATCCATGACATTTTACTTCTTGCAGTTTACCAGAATGATAAAAAGATATTAAGTGTTCATCAACTTATTCCTTTTTCGAAATGCGATTGCACAATGAAACGAATGAAAAGTCACGATTACCGTTAAAAGAATGTTCGAAAATAATTTTTTCAAGATTTCTTTTTTAATTCGCACTAATAAAAACATTCCCACAAATAAACTCGGTGTCGCTGAAAAAGAAAGATGGCGATCGTAATTTCAGATGGTTAATTAACTCCAACACTAATTCGTGTGATCAGATGAAATTGAGTTTTTCTCGGACATGTTCTGAGGGAAAAATTAAGTAAGAATGTGGTTTCTGCTAATGTGCTGTGACCAGAAAAACAGGAACTGATTAATCAATAGAATAACGTGTCTGCCATTTGCTACTTAGATAATCGAAAATAACGTTTGTTTTTCATTATCTCGAAATACTTGAAATTTTTCTATCGTGTTTACAAGTTTTATTTTGGTATAAGAATGTCAAAGATTCGTCTTTGCACATTTTTCTAAAAATTTCAAAATTTCAATGTTTTTATAGTTGTTAAATTTATCTTTGTTAGAGTTTGGGAAATTTTAAATTGCAATGTTAAATATTTTAAAACTAGTTAGTTGAAAAATTAATTAGTTTAAAAATTAGTTGAGCATGACATAGATTAAAAACAAATTATTTAATGAAAGATTTTTGACATTATATCTGTAAATATTTATTGACATATCTAATACAGAAACGACTTATGAATATGTTTTTGACGGTGTTTAAAACATAAATCTTAAATTTGTTTATTTGAAAATTTTATCATTTATGCAGTATTAATAAAAAATTATAACAATAAATAATTTCTTTTTTTATTGAATTAGGTATCATTTGATTCGTAACAAAAATAAATTATAAAAAATTGTATATACTGTTTCAATTTATTTCTAATATTGAATACATTAATAAATGGAAATTTTGAATTTTTAAATTATTTTTATTTTAATTATTAACGTAAAAAAATGTTGATTTATATTTTAAAGTAAGAATTTAATGCTTTCTAGGAGTTATGAATTATGACTTATTCTTTATTAAATTTGCATTCTGGTTTTTGTATTAAATTCGGCAGCAAAGCCTTTTGTTGTAAAATAAAAGACATTAAATGGAACCTATTTTGAACGAAATAAACTGACTGTTTGTTTTGTTCTTATTCTATTGTTAAAAATTATGTTCGATATAATTTTTTCGGAAAAGTCTTGTGTTTAGAATATCTAAGCTGCGTTCAATTTATTTAATTTTTGTTTCATTTGGATGACACTTGGATTTTTGGATTGTTATTAAAAAATTAAAGTCGTTTTTAATTTTAAAAGTTTAAAAAAAAAAAACGACATACTAGAGTTATTTCTTATCGATTTAAAAAATTTATGTGTAGCTTATTTGATAAACATAAAATTAATAAAGAATTTTAAAGAATTCATTTTTGCCTTCATATATTGCTTCTTATTAGAGTTTTTCTTATCAATTTACAAATTTATGTGTAGCTAATTTGATAAACATAAAAATTAAAGAATTATAAGGAATTAAATTATTTGCCTTAATTTATTTATTGCTTTGAACATAGTTATAATACCATCTAAAGTAAAAATAAAAAAAAAAAAATTCACAGTAAATTATTTACAATGTTTTAATAGAATTGGATACTCGAAAAATGTTCTTTTTTCAATATTTTGAAAAAGTTGAGTTGTTTTTTATTATTAAATCATTCACAATCACATTGTAGATGTCTTAGAAATTATTTACTTAAAGATAATATCAACAATTACTTATTATTTTACAGAGCTTTTTAAAGAAATAACTAACAAATTACAAGATTTTAAACAAACTGGAATGATATTTCTCGAAATTGGGAAAGATTAATTAAACGTATTGTGTAGGCGATAGACATTCTATTAAAGTTTCGATAATAAATTCAGTTGTTGGCAGTTTCTAATTGTCGATGAAGCTTCTAGAAACAGCTACAAGTTTCCTCGCCTTGACAGTTAGAAAGTGAGATTTACTAGAAAACTTTTTGAAATATGAGCCTTGGGGAAGGAAAATTGACTCTTCGTTTTAATGCAGGAAACTTAGTAAATATGCGGTATTATTTTTCGAAATTGATCTACTGTTATACATTTTGTGTTAGCTCTATTAAAAGTTTTAATAGAACTATGTGTAAAAATATGAACTACAATTGCATTAATACATGTAATATAAAACTAACTCTGCAATTATTGTAAATTCAGCCGACATTATATAGTAGATACAGTATAATGTCTACTGCCATTTTACATTTTGAAAATTTGGAGATTAAGAGAGAACAGCCATATACTTTAAAAAAACCTACAAAATTTTATGTTTGCTAACAATATAATGTAGGATTTATAATATTGTACTAATTATGCAAAAGAGACAGCTACTTATTATACTATTATACCAATGATCTACTGTTGTACATTTTGCGTTTGTTAATTAAAAGTTATGTGTAAAAATAGGAACTACAATTTCCTAATACATGCGATACGAAACTAACTCGGCAATTATTGTATAATTCAGTCGACATTATGCATTATAATATAAACAATATAATGTTTGCTACTGTTCTACATTTTAAAAGTTATATTGAGAATAAAAAGAACAGCCGTATTTTAAAAACCTACAAAATTTTTTGTTTGTTAACAATATAATATAGGATTTGTAATATTGTACTAATTATACAAAGGGTCAGCTACTTATTATACTGTTATACAAATGATATACTGCTGTAAATTTTGTGTTATTTAATTAAAAGTTTTTAATAGAACTATGAGTAAAAATATGAACTGCAACTTCGTTAATACATGCGACATGAAACTAACTCAGCAATTATTGTAGAATTCAGTTGACATTATATAATATTAAAGTAGATACAATATAATGTCTACTGCAATTTTACATTTTAAAAATTATATTGGAAATTAAGAGAGAATAGCCATACTTTAAAAACATGCAAAATATTTGCTAATAATGTAATATAGAAGGCCATGGATGTTTGTAGTGATTCGGAACCCACTTTAAACTGTAAGTCCCAGTATAATACGACTATAGAGCGTAGCCGTAAAAGGAAAGCATCTACCGATAGGCAGACGCCTTGGCCCACTCTGGGGCTATTGCGCCAGTAAATAAGATGCTTTTTACTGTTGCTCGAATTATATTCAATTTCCCCTTTTTCTTTCCCCTTTAAATTACTCGTCGATATGTTGAAAAGTACCAAAGCTTTGATTTTCTAATCAATATTAACGTTTTTCAGTAATACTTTCTTTGAACTTAATTTTTGGTAAAAAAAAAAAAAAAAGCAAAAACTAACTAAAAAAAGCTAAAACTTAAATGCTAAGTTTCTATTCAAAATCATTTAATGACATTCAGTCTGAAAAATTTTAACATAGTATTGTCAAAAGGAAACAAACCAAATTATTTTCATCTGCAGCAAAAATTTTTAATAAAAAGCAAGCGTACATCATGTCCTGCAAGAATAATTAAATTAATATCTTAATATACATTTTTTTCCCACCTAAAATATGTTAAAAGCTCGATGTTTTGGTCAATGCTTATGTACAAATGGACAATTTTTATTTCTATTGTTGTCTTTCATTGCAGCTGCTGCTTTAGAAATCGTTGAGGAGAGCTTGTGAACAATGTACTTTGATCGGGCATTGCGTGCTAGGAGATTTTCAGATTTCTGTAATGTTTCTTTAATAAAAATTTACAAGGAATTATTGGATGTTGCAAAGTTTCACGCTAGACGTTTAAAAGTAACAAATGAATGAAAAACAAAATTTTAATATATTCAAGAAATTATTAATTAAAAATTCGTAATAATGAAAAAGGGGAAATAATCCTTTTTTTTAACTTTGAGAATTATTAAAATAAGAACTGACACATTTCCAAAATGTTGTAAAAGCAGGTTCTTAGTAATAAGCTGACTGTTAAATTATCAGCTCTATTCATATAAATTTTTTGCCATGTTGCTCATGACTGAAGCAACTAAAAAATATGCGATTAATGTTCTGCACTACAACTATATTGAAGTTACAAAGATCAGTTGAGCATAGATTTAATCTGCTTGAGGCGTTAAATTGCCATATTCAGTCATAAACTGAGTAATTCTCAAGATGAAAAAACGATGAGTTGCGAAATCTCTGGGAATGGAGAGAAAGCACTTCTTCTTGACAGAGGGATTTGATGATTCTATGCATAATTCATTCCACAGTTTTGTTTTTATGTGTCTTCTTATAATAAGAGTTTGGTATATTTATATTATTTCTATGTACGATTTGGGGGCCTTCGTGCGCCTGTCAGGTTTTTTTATTGTTGAAAATTCCAGTATGACCACGAAGAAAGGCAAGGACGTAGTTTAATTTTGTCGAGAAAAGATATTAAGCAATATCTTGAATTTAACTTAGTTTAAGTTTCTTCAATATATCATATAAAAAATACTTGGGAATTACACTTGAAAGGTACAGAATTATTACTTTTTTTCTCACGTCAGGGTAGACGCTATATCGGCCATGAATCCTTTGGTAGTCCAAAAAGACCAGCCTTGTTAAAAAGCTGTCTGGAGAACAGTTCATAAGAGACAGCTCAGGGCGCCTTGACAAATGTATAAAACCCATAAAAGTGCTTGAAGAATACAGGACACAGTCAGAGATATTGGCCACACCAATGTGGCAAAGATGTCCCTGTAAAAAGTCATGGCCAGACAAAAGTCTAAAATTTGCAGTAAAAACTGAGCGTCCATGGGAAGGGGAGCTCAATAATGAATTCAGACCTTGCCCGTTACAACTTCAACACGGTCATTTTGGAGAGACATTTGCAATCTGTTTTTCACCACATCCCAAATTTGCTGGTAGGACAGAGTAAAATGTGGTTATTATTGCAAATTGCATCATTTTTTGCAAGGATGTCAACTTTATTTTCTGGAATGTTGCAATGGCTAGGAATTCACTGAAGATCAATTTTCCAACGAGTAGAAATTGCTTGATTAAAAAACATCTTAAATTCTTCCTCTTGGTAGGAATTACTTATCGTACGTGAAGTAACAACCAAAATAGCAGACTGGGAATCTATAAAGAAGGCAACTTTCTTAAGCGGTGTAGACAAATTTAAAAGGTTTAGAATGGTTATTTCTATGGCCTCGATCTCAGCATCGAAACTGAACTGTTTCTCAAAAGACATACTAAAAAGATTCAACTTGTGTCTATTTTTTAAATAAGAACTTTTCCAAACGTTTTTGAATTTTTATTTTGCTGAAGTATGTGGGACTGTTTTTATAGATATTTACATTAGCCTTTTTGAAACCCAAGTCCATGCCTTTTAACCAAATTATTCCAATATTTTTATATTTACAAAATGCAAATTGCTAGTATGGAGCCTGATGGCCGAATGACATATCTTGTCTCGAAATCTGCCAACGGGCAGATGGCCTTGACCCATCATGGAGCTGTTGCGCTAATGCTAATGATGATGATGATGAAATTACTACTATAATGTACAGTCGTTTTTAAAGAAAATTAAATGCAAAATTTTTTTTTTTATCATGGTTAAAGCAAATGAATATTAAATTTTTTTTTTTTTTGTAAAAACATAATATTATTAATAAACAAGGAAAGACAAAATAAGGATTTTAATTAATTTTATGCCGTCTTTTCCAGTTAAAAATATTTGCTTACGAATATTTGTCGATATACTTGACTGTTTATTCTTCGTTTTGATTAACAAATCCAAAAAGGTCATGGGCCATCAAGAATTTTTCATTATTGGTAAGAAAGAAAAATGCGTTTTTATCCAATAACATACTGGACGATTTTTTTGATAATATCAAAAATAAAAATAATATTGTAGTGGAGCCCTCAATTCGAAAACAGAACAATAAAAATGAGATTCGAAAAACCCATTCTCTTGTTACATATCGACTAACACGAAGTAATTCGGTTCTCCAACTAAATAAAACAGAAACCTCCACAAATTAGTACATAAATTTCTTATAGCCAGCTCAACCCCCAGATGTCAAACAATTCGCTCCACTGCTGTATAATACCTCTCCATCCCCTGCCTGTCACCAAGCCTTAACCTCATAATTTATCGAGAACCATTCTCGACACGCCAAGAAAGCCATTTCTCTCGTCAACTTGGCCGCTATTTAACCCTCAAGAGGTGGCCAAGGCAAAAAAAATTCCTCTTGGCGGACATTGCTTTCTGTCCTTCATACTGGCCACTGCAGACATTTTTTTTTTTACTGCAAGAGATAAAAGTAGGAAAAATAGAAAAAAAATCGCCGAACAAGGGAGTTGCAGGACAAAAATTATTAGCGGGACCAGTCGAGGAGCACAACTGTGAATCAGAAAATCGATATGAAGACATTGGGACAAAGTGGATAAAAAAACAAAAAACAGTCACGTAACAAATAACAATAAAATGAATTCAGGATACAGAGACAAAGAATAAGGAATAGGGTTTAGAGAAAAAATTTCGGGGAGATAGAAGATTGATTTTTTTTTTTCTAGGATCAAAAGTAAAATACTTTATCGTTTTGGTCACAAATTACAAATTACCCCTTTATTTAAGCTAAAAATAATGTGACAGTAAATAATAGTCTTTTTTAATTAATGACGCAGCTTTAAAGACAATTTTATTTAAATTTAATTATATTATCAACAAAAACAAATAACTTAATTTATTTATTTTTGTACCAAATTTTTACATCAGAAAGGAGAATATACTTTTTTTTGTGGGTCTGTTTTTGGTGTGATTCTTTTTCGTGATTTTTTGCAGTGTTATTTTTATGTGGTGTATGAAAACCCGATATATACAGCAGAAAAATAAAGCATCATGCATAAAATGTTGTCTATCAAAATAAATAATATGAGCAAAAAAGAAAGAAATTTAAAAATTATGCTCAAATCTGTTTTTTGTGCACTCTCTATCCGCCAAAAAGTCTGAGTATATTGAAATAATTTTATTGTACGTCGTATATTATGAAGCTTTTTAAAGAAAACTCAAAAAATAATTATATTATTTTTTACCTTAATATCAAACTGACTACCCGGTCTTGGCTAAAAATTATCTACTTTCCCTACCTTTTTGAAAAGTAATTTGAAAACTACTTCATAATTTGAGAAAATAAATTTGGCTATCAAAAAAAGTTTTGGAAGCTGACAAAACGATCCCATAAAAAGAAAATATCTCCCGTCTTGAAATGGCCTTGGTCTCCTGTCTTGGGGCTGCTGCTACAATGCAGAAGAAGAAGAAAAAGAAAAAAAAAAGTATGTCTTGTTATAGATCTATTAACACTACATATCCTGGGTTCTGTTGCAATTTAAAATAGAAGATCTGTTAATCAGCACAGAAATTTATTGCATTCAGTCCAATCTTCAAACATCAAACAGTGCTCTACTGTTGTATAGCATCACTCAATCCTTTTTGTATCTTGTCTTAATCCAATAATTCACAAAACCATTCTTGGCGTGCCTAAAAGAGCCATTTCTTCAGTCGACTCCATCATTTAGCACACAGAAGGTAGTACAAAGAAATATAAAATCCTTTCCAGGAGGACATTGTTTAATGTGCTTCACGCCGGTGATCATTCTCGCATGCATTTCTTGTGCTGAAGATACAAAAAATGTGCCAGGAGGAAAAAAATGCTAAGAAAGGAAGATGGTGGACAAAAGTTATCAGATCTATTAACACTCATCCTGGGTCTCTTGCAAATTAAAATAGAAAACCAGGAAATTAATGCAGAAATTCAATCAGTCCAATTTTCAAATATCAAACAGTGCTCTATTACCGTATAGTAATTACATCTCATTTGTGTCTAGTCTTTATCCAATAATTTACACAACCATTCTTGACAAGCCTAAAAGAGCCATTTCTCCAGTCAACTCCGCCATTTAGCAGACAAAAGGTATCACGAAGAAAGGAAAAAAAAACCTTCTAGGGAGGACACTGTTTACTTTCTTCACGCTCAGGCCATCACTTTCGCATACATTTCCTATGCTTGAAGATACAAAAAAAATATATCAGGAGGGAAAAAAAATACTAAGAAAGAAAGCTGGTGGACAAAAATTATAAGATCTATTAACACTTATCCTTTTATCTCTTGCAAAATAAAATAGAAAACCAAATTAATACAGAAATTTATTGCATTCAGTCCAATCTTCAAATATCAAACAATATGCTTTACTGCTGTATAGCATCACACCATCTTTTTGTGTCTAGTCTTAATCCAATAAGTCACGCAACCATTCTTGACACTCCTAAAGAGCCATTTTTCTAGTCAACTCAATAGCACACAAACGGTAGCACAAAGAAATGAAAAAAAAAACCCTTCCAGGAGGACATTGTTTAATGTCCTTGAAGCTGGTCATCTCTCTCGCATACGTTTCTTCTGGTAGAGATACAAAAAATATATACCAGAAGGACAAAAAATGCTAAGAAAGAAAACGGGATGACACAAATTATTAGACAAAAAGTCATTTAGGACAAAGATCAGAGGATAAATATCATTTAAGACACAAGGGGTGGCACAAAGAAATGAAAAAAAACCTTCCAGGCGGACATTGTTTACTGTCCTTCAAGCTGGTCCATCACTCTGGCATACATATCTTCTGTTGAAGATACAAAAAAATTCACTTGGAAGAGAAAAAATGCTAAGAAAGAAAGCTTGAGGACAAAAATTATTAGAAGACCCATCGAGAAGTAAAACTAAAAATCAGAAAATCGATGAAGACATTGGAACAAAGTAGGTTAAAAAAAAAAAAAACCGCACGAAACTAATAATAACAAAGAAATCCAGGGGACAAAGAAAGAAAAAAAAAACGTTTCTTAACCTTTTTTTTTTTATGTATAATCTGAGACCAAAGGTAGAACAGAACAGTTTTCTTGTGTTCTTGGCTCAGGCTCAAACGAGTTGGAAATTATTCATTTTGCTTTTCGTGCATTGCCTCTTGTCGCTGTTTCTGGAATGTATTTCTAGGAGATCCCAAATGGCCATCTTCAAGCTAATGTGGTTGTAAAGGTATTACCGGATGTAACGCAATTACCATAAATTCGATTATCAAGATCCACCTCTTTTAGTTCTGGAGAATAACTATAAAAAGGGGGAAGGTAAATAGCATTAAAGATGGATACTTTAGTAGTCTGGGAAAGATGAGTTGTAATTCTTTTTTGGGGGATGGGATAGTAGAAAGGAGGTGGATTTCATGACAAAGAAAAGATTTGCAAAAGTTACCGTTGCTAGTTAGTATAATAAATTCGTTGCAATGGATATAGGGCACAAGTTTGATGTTCTACCCAATCTAAATCCCTTCTGCATTTCTGGGAATTCATATATTATGAAAATTTTTATTTTAAAATATTTAGATGATGATTTTTGAAATGTAGGAAAGAAAAGTGATAATTTATTTTAAGAAAATATTTTTAATCATTTCTTAGGTTTTTTTTTTTTCTTTTTTTACAGTTCTGTAGTGACTAGTATTTGCCACTACAGGAGGAAATCATTTATATGTTTATAATTATTAGATTGACATTTTTCTTTTAAAACTTAATAAATATAAATAAGTGTGCTATTTGATGACATTTAAAACAGTTACATTTAATATAAATTTTAATTTTCGAAAAAAAAAAAAAAAATACTTACTTAATTTTTTAGGTTAATTTTAAGAAAAAAAAAAATCTAACTCCTCTTTTTAATTCAAAATGATAATAGGAATTGCAATTATTTTCATTGTTTTTTTTTTTTATTTGTCATTATAACTCTTTCGACTGTCTCAAATGTTTAAATATTTTTTTAATCTAACATAAGTATCTGAAAACTGTTCTAAATCATCAGAAGTTTTAAACTTTACAGTTCTTTAGTGACTAGTGTTTGTCACTACCTGATTCCAGTCATCACAACAAGAAATTATTTATATATTTATAAATATTGTCTTGGTATTTTTCTTTTAAAACTTAATAAGTGTACTATTTGCTGACATTTAAAACAGTTACATTAAATATAAATTTTAATTTTTGAACAAAAATAATTATTTAATTTTTAAGTTAATTTTAAGAAAAAAATCTAATTCGTCTTTTTTAATTCAGAATGATAATAGGATATACGACTATTTTCAGTGGCTTTTAATAATTTACCATTATAACTTTTTTTCAACTGTCTCAAATGGGAATATTTTCTGAATCTACCATAATCTGAAGACTGTATTTTCTAAATCTATTACAAGTTTTAAGGTTATCATATTGCAATTGTATAAAAAAATTCTCCACTAATGCTTAATTAAGAAATAGACATTAAATGAAACATTCTTTCCGAAGTAATTTTTACCTTTAAAAGGAGATCTGCCAAATTTTTGAACATTTGGGCAATAACTTTCTCTTTTTTTTTATCTCTCATTGCATCCTAGCAATAGATTCGAGATCAAAACATTCGAGAATATTATCGAAATTTGTTTTGTCTGAAATCGATCGCTCGTCATACTGTTCTCTCTTGAACATTTTTAACATTAAGTCTACGGAATGAAAATTCGTACTTTGAAAATAGGATTACTAAATTGTAATAGCCATGGGCATAAAATAGAAATTTTAATTAAAAATAAATTAGAAATTTTAATTCTTTTATTCCATAGATTAAAAATTATTAAAAATTACATTTCACATGCCTATAAAATTTGTTTGTAGTAATTGTGAAAAAAATTACATTTAAAGTAGCTATGATGTTTGGTGCAATATAAATTCTTTCTCTTCTTCTTTTTGGCGCAACAGCTCCTTATGATGAGCCAAGGCTGTCTGCCTGCTGGCAGATTTCGAGACAGGAGATGTTTTCTTTTACTGAGTAACGTTGTCAGTCTCACGTTCAACTCTTTTTTTTATATTTCCTATGACAAGACAATACAAAAATGGGAAAAATACAAAATAAAAAAAAATGAGCACAAAATAAATTAACAAAATTGACCGAAGTCATTGTCTTATGAGTTCTCCAGCTTGCCAATATCTCGCCGTCTCGGATTCGCCATGAAGTACCAAGCCACAATGGAAATGAGCTCAATTCATTAGTTTTGTTGTATAAAAAAAATGCAGTTTGGTTCATAAAAAATCCCAATGCGATGTAAATGTCGTTAGAGAAGTTTATTTTTATTGATACAAGCCACCAGCATTCCATTGCAATACATACACGCCAACTGACAACGGTTAGGATAGCAGCGATAGCTCATGCCGAAAACTGTATAAAACTACGTTAGAACGTTTATTGTCCAGGGTGCAGCAGGTTTTGAGTTGTCCAGGGTGCACCACTAGGAGGCAGGTTTACATTGCACACCTCACGCCCAACCCTCTACAATGATATTAGACCCGGAACTACGGTTTAAAAAGTGGATTACGAACCACCACAAACATCCATAGCAGTGAGTATCAAGCTTTAGTCCCTCAGCAATCAGGCTCAGAAGTTCTTTAATAGTTATATAATTATTATTTGCGATACAAAAAGTGCATGTTAAACTTATGAAGCAGTTAACTGTCTTATCATAAAACTTTTTGATTCTATTTAAAGTATCGTAACTGTTAAAAGGCAATTTGGAAAGTCTGTATTAATATTTTTATTCCACTTTCCTCAAGTGTATTAAAACTTGTGTGCAATTAAAAGCTGGATTAGCCATTTTATATATTTTTAGCAGCAAGACCTCTCGCTTTGACATGACATAACATTTACGTTGAGTGAGTGGCAACAAATAAACATGGCAGCACTTTAAATAAAAAAACCCTCCTTCATGATAATCTAGACGGCAGCTAATTAACAAACGAATACCCGAACTTTCAAAACAACAATAGGTTTTCTTCTGCCCCACACCCCTCCACCCTCCTATACCACAATTCCTCACCGGCCTTTTCAAAATCCAGCCATCAAAAGAGAGGGTAACCTGAGCAAATCCTCCCATTTAAATGAGAACAGAAACCCGTTCCATTTTAATTGCATTCATCGCAACGATAACGAAGATAATGCATTCAGGCAGCATGGAACGGTTTTAGAAATTGGGGAGGGGGGGCGAAATAATTGCACTAAAATTAACAGAATGCAAAGAAAGACCCTTTTCTGTTTAAAGTGAGTTATTGAGTTTATTCAGTTGTGTGTCGTCGAGAGTTTTATCCAAGCAGCATCTTCTTCTTTTGATCCCTGCCGCTTCTGATTTCTTTTTGGTCAAGGGATCCTTTTTGAAAAGGATTTGTTCGAAAATACTTTCGTGTGAAATCGATGCGATCTCTTTTAGGTTATTTTGACATCGATGGACATGGATGTTTATTTTTAAAGGATAATAATAATAAAAAAGGTTACTTTCAGAAGTCTGGGAGTTGGTGTAGTGAAAGTAAAGCTTTCAGTGAAATTAAAAGAAATACACTGAAGAAGTATCAAAAGGTGAAAGTCAAGAGATGAATTTTGAGAATGAAGAGAAATTAAAAGTTTTATTCAAATTTAATTGTTGAATTGTTGAACGAAGAATTGCTTTAGCAATAAAAGATTTCAAAATAATTAGCAAAAACTCATGCCGAAAACTTTAGACCACTTTAGCCGTATAGAACATTGCCCAGGGGTACACCATTAGGAGGTAGTTCTACATTGTACCCCTCCCTACCCAACTCTTTACAGTCATATTAGACGCGGAACTGCAGTTTAAAAGGATTCGAACCACTACAAACATCCATAGCAGTCAGCACGAGAGCTCTTGTTAGTGACTCAGCAATCAGAAGTTGCTTAGTGAATATAATTATTATTTGTGATAAAAGAAGTGCACATTAAAACTTCTGAAGCAGTTAACTCCTCATAAGAAAATTTTTTTTCCGATTGTATTTAAAGCTATCATAACTGTTAAAAGGCAATTTGGAAAGTCTGTATTAATATATTTAAGCCCCCTCTTCTCAAGTGTATTAAAACTTTGTGTGCAATTAAAAATCTGGATTAGCGATTTTATATATCGTTAGCAGCAAGACCTTTCATTTGCGTGGCATATTTAAGAAAATCTTTATGTTGAGTGAAAGTGGCAACAAATAAATATGGAACACTCTAAATGAAAAAACCCCTTCTTTCCTGATAATCTAGACGCCAGGTAATTAACAAACGGATATCACGAAATTTCGAAACAACAATGGGTTTTTCTTCTGCCCCACCTCCTCCACCCCCTTACCACAAATTAATCGCCGCCCTTTTCAAAATCCAGTCATCACAAGAGAGGGACCTGAGCAAAACCTCCCATTTAAATGAGAACAGCTCTCTATACTTATGTTAGAGCCGGAGCTAGATTTTAATGAGGATTCCAAGACACTACAAACATCCATGCCACCTAGTGCCAGATCGCTAGTCACGCCATCAGGCGAAGAACTTCTTTAATGAATATAATTATTATTTGCGATAAAAGAAGTATATACTGAACTTATTAAATAGTTAAATATTTGTAACATAAAACTTTTGATTCTATTTAAAGGAATCATAACAATTAAAAAGCAATTCCGGGAAGTCTGTATTATTAATATTTTAAGCCCACTTTTCTCAAGTGTATTAAAACTCTGCATGCAATTAAAAAGCTGAAATTGGCGATTTTATATATCGTTAGCAGCAAAGACCTTTTGTCGCGTGACGTTTTGCGTGACATATTTACGAAAACATTATGCTGAGTGAGTAGCCACATATAAACATGGCAGCAATTTTAAAAAAAACGAAACCTTCTTTCATGATAGTCTAGACACCAGGCCTAATTAACAAACGGATACCCGAACTTTCAAACAAAATGGGATTTTCTTCTGTCCCATCCCCAACCACCTCTATGTACCATCCCCATCTACCACCCCTCTAATAATTGCCGTAAAATGAACAGAACGCAGAGAAAGACCCTTTTCTGTTTAAAGTGAGTCATTCGGTTTATTCGGTTTCGTGTCGTCGAGAGCTTTATCCGAGCAGTTTCTTCTTCTTTTGATCCCTGCCGCTTCTAATTTTTTTTTTTTGGTCAAGGGTCTTTTTGCAAAGAGAACAGGAGATGAAAAACCATCTCATCTGAAAGGATTTGTTCAGAAAATACTTTCTGTGAGAAATCGATGCCATCTCTTTTAGGCCATTTTGCCATTAATGCGCTTGGATGTTTATTTTTAAAGGAATAATAATAATAAAAAGAGGATAACATTTAGAAGTCTGTGAATTGGTGCAATGAAAGTAAAGCTTTCAGAGAGATTAAAAGAAATAGACTGAAGTGGTATCAAAAGGAGATAGTCTAGACATGAAATGACCTTCAAAGTAAAAGTTTTTATTCTATTTTAATTGTTGAACGAAGAATTGTTTCAATAATAAATGATATCAAAATAATTAGCAATGACTCATACCGAAAACTGTAGACCACTTAGCCGTATAGAACGTTGCCCAGGGTGCACCAATATGAGCTATGCCTATTGCACCGCTCACGCCCGACTCTCTACAGTCATGTTAGAGCCAGAACTACGGCTTAAAGAGGATTACGAACCACTAAAGACATCCATAGCAGTGAGCTTCAGAGCTCTAGTCACTCGGCCATGAAGTCCAGAAGTTATTTAGTGAATATAATTATTATTTGCGATAAAGGAAGTGCATATTAAACTTCTGAAGCAGTTAACTCCTCGTAACATAAAAAACTTTTTTGATTCTATTTAAAGAATCATGACAGTTAAAAGGCAATTTGGGAAGTCTGTATTAATATTTTTAAACCCCTTTTTCTCAAGTGTATTAAAACTTTGCATGCAAATAAAAATCTGGATTAGCGATTTTATATATCGTTAGCAGCAAAGACCTTTCGTTTTGAGTGACATATTTACGAAAACATTATGCTGAGTGAGGGCAACAAATAAACATGACAGCACTTTAAATAAAAAACCAACCCTCTTTCATGATAATCTAGACGCCAGCTAATTAACAAACGGATACCCGAACTTTCGAAAGAACAATGGGTTTTTCTTCTGCCCCACCCCTCCACCCTCCTGTACCACAATTCCACACTGGCCTTTTCAGAATCCAGTCATCAAAAGAGAGAGGGACCTGAGCAAATCCTCCCATTTAAATGGGAACAGAAACCCGTTCCATTTTAATTGCATTCCGCGCAACGATAACGAAGATAATGCATTCAGGAGGCATGGAACAGTATTCGAAATAGGGGGAGGGGGTAAAGAAATAATGCCGTAAAATTAACAGAACGCAGAGAAAGACCCTTTTCTGTTTAAAGTGAGTCCTTCGGTTTATTCAGTTGTGTGTCGTCGAAAGTTTTATCCAAGCAGCATCTTCTCCTTGATCCCTGCCGCTTCTGAATTTTTTTGTTCAAGGATCCTTCTGAAAAGAGGAACAGGAGATGAAGAACCATCTCATCTGAAAAGGATTTGTTCGAAAATACTTTGGTGAGAAATCGATGCGATCTCTTTTAGGCTATTTTGACATCGATGGGCATGGATGTTTATTTTTAAAGGACTGATAATAATAAAAAAAAAAAAGATACATTAAGAAGTTTGTGAATTGGCACAATGAAAATAAAGCTTTCAGTGAAATTAAAAGAAACAGACTGAAGTAATATCAGAAGGAGATAGTCAAGAAACGAATTCTGAGAATGAAATGACCTTCAAACTAATAGTTTTATTCAAATTTAATTGTTGAACGTAGAATTGCTTTAACAAATAAATGATTTCAAAATAATCAGCAAGAACACATGTTGAAAACTGTAGACCTCTTAACCGTATAGAACATTGCCCAGGGTGCCCCACTTAGGAGGTAGTTCTACATTTAGCCCTCCCTACCCAACTCTTTACAGTCATATTAGACGCGCAACTGCAGTTTAAATAGGATTCCGAACCACTACAAACATCCATGGCACCGAGCCCCTCTAGTCTCTCGACCATCAGTACCAGAAGTTGTTTAGTGAACATAATTATTATTCACGATAAAAAGAAGAGCATATTAAACCCCTGAAGTAGTTGACTCTTCGCAACATAAAACTTTTGATTCTATTTAAAGTATCATGACTGTTAAAAGGCAATTTTGCAGTCTGTATTAATATTTTTAAACCCATTTTCTCAAGTGTATTAAAACTTTGCATGCAATTAAAAAGCAGGATTAGCAATTTTATATATCGTTAGCAGCAAGACCATTCTTTTTGCATGACATATTTATGAAAACATTATGCTGAGTGAATGGCAACAAATAAACATGGCAGCACTTTAAGTAAAAAAACCTTTCTTTCATGATAATCTAGACGCCAGCTAATTAACAAACGGATGGATACCCGAATTTTCGAAACAACAATGGGTTTTTCTTCTGCCCCACCCCCTCCACCCCCTCTACCACAACTCCTCACTGGTCTTTTCAAAATCCAGTCATCAAGAGAGAGAGGGACCTGAGCAAATCCTCCAATTTAAATAGGAACAGAAACCCGTTCCATTTTAATTGCATTCCGCGCAACGATAACGAAGATAATGCATTCAGGCAGCATGGAACAGTTTTCGAAATGTGAAGGGGGGGATAGAATAATTGCCGTAAAATTAACAGAACGCAGAGAAAGACCCTTTTCTGTTTAAAGTGAGTCATTCGGTTTATTCAGTTTTGTGTCGTCGAGAGCTTTATCCGAGCAGCATCTTCTTCTTTTTGATCCCAGCCGCTTCTAATTTTTTTTCTTTGTCAAGGATCCTTTTGTAAATGAGGAACAGCAGATGATGAACCATCTCATCTGAAAATGATTTGTTCAAAAATACTTTCTTGAGAAATCGATGCGATCTCTTTTAGTCTGTTTTGACATCAATTTGCATGGATGTTTATTTTTAAAGGAAGGATAATAAAAAAAAAATAAGGATGCATTCAGAAGTCTGTGAATTGATGCAGTGAAAGTAAAGCTTTCATCGAGATTATGAGAAACAGACTGAAGTAATATCAAAAGGAGATAGTCAAGTAATGAATTCTGAGAATGAAGTGACCTTTAAATTAAAAGTTTTTATTCAAATTTAATTGCTGAACATAAAATTGCTTTAATAATAAATAATATCTAAATAATTATCCTTTTCGATTACGACTAATTTTGAAGCAATACTTTAGTTTTACATACCAGTTTAAATAAGTATAACCCGAAAAACCCATCATCATTTTAAGTACTTCGTGAAATTTTATATACTTCATGAAGTATAAGTAATCATAGAAGAGAATTATAGAAGGGAAAAATAGGATACAGTCAGAAGTCTTTGAATTGGTGCAATGAAAGAATAGTTTCAGTGAGATTAAAAGAAATAGACTGAAAAGTGGTATCAATAGGAGACATTCAGATTTGTCAAAAAATTAACTTTGAGATTGAAGTGACCTTCAAACTAAAAGTCTTATTCTATTTTAATTGTTGAATGAAGATTTACTTTAATCACAAATGATATCAAAATATATTCAATATAATTATCTTTTACGATAACGATATACTTTTAGTTTTACAAGCTAGTTTAGACAACTATAACACAAAAAAACCCCTTCATCATTTTAAGTACTTTGGGAAATTTTATATAGTTCATGAAGTATAGGTAATCATCGAAAAGAATCATAAACGGAAAAAAAGGACAAATTTAGAAGTCTATGAACTTATGTCCAGGAAAGTAACGCTTTCAGTGAGATTAAAAGAAATAAACAGAAGCGCTATCAAAAGGAGATAGTCTAGAAAGAATTTCGAGAATGATGAATAATTGATTTAATAATAAATAATATCAAAATGTTCATTATAATTATTCCTTTTCTATTAAGGCTAATTTTTAAGCAATACTTTTAGTTTTTAAAAGTTGGTTTAGATATAAATAAAGCAAAAAAGCCCTTCCTAATTTTCAGTACTTGGTGAAACTTTATATACTTTATAAAGTATAAGTAATCATAGAAAAAAATATTTATCAAGAAATTAATTTCGAGATAAAAGGGACCTTTAAACTAAAAGTTTTATTCCGATTCAATTGTTGAAAGAAGAATTACTTTAATAATAAATGATATCAAAATAAGTTCAATATAATTATCCTTTTCCATTACGGTTAATTTTTAAACAATATTTTTAGTTTCACAAGCTATTTTAGATATAAATGAAGCAAAAAGCCCTTCATCATTTTAAGTACTTTGCGAAACTTTATATACTTTCATGAAGTATAGATAATCATTAAGTCACTATAAATCAACTATTATCTAGCAATGTCTTTGATACTTCGATTGCCCTAAATAAAACGAATTTTATTAAGGTTTCTTATTGAAAAGAAGTGGAGATGGCGAAATATTTTATCTAGAAATTTTATTTGAAGAAAAATTTCTTGAGAAATGAATGATATATGTTTAGACTACTTTGATATCAATGGGCCTACGATGTTTGTTGTTAAAGAAGATTAATTCAGAAGTATACGATTGTAACAGGGAAACAATGCGGCTAAAATACAAATGATATGGTAAAAAATTAAGCTTAGTCTAGGTTGTTAAATTGATTCTTTAAAGAATGCAGTTGACTGTATGATGAGCCTTTCAGCCTTCTTATTCAAGATCAAAATATTCTTTCATTCAACCAGTCAACCGTAAATGATTTAAGCAATAACTCTTACATATTTTTGTGCACGCATGTTTTAAATAAATTTATCTTAATAAAAATATTTAAAACTATCCCTGTTTATCTTTTTAAATAAATTTATTTTTCCAATTTCACACTCCGTACCATTCAGAAGAGAAGACACCACGTGGTTATTTAAACAATGCTCAATATAAGCATATCGCATCGACAATTAGGCTGTTCTGATTTGAATTTCTCAGTTTTCTCTCACTTGACACGAGAATGCTGGGCATGTTGTCCCTAAAAGCCTTTCCGAAGGCAATGATCTTTTTTATCAACCGTCGGTGGCCTTTTATAGTATACGTAAGTGGAACACCAGTCCCATAGATGTACGGAAAGAAAAGAAAATGCAATCTGCTTGGTTAATATACAGGTTATTCATAAAATTTAGAATTGTATTTAAAAACATAACGTATAACAGTAACAGTAAAAAAAAAAAAAACTCCAAAAACGATTTTCTTTTTTTTTGAAAAATCTCATTTTCACTTTGAAATAAAATTGTCTTTGATTTCACCAGACGATCTTTTAGAAGAATTTTACATTATTTGATTATTTAATCATATAATTATTAGTACATGAAAAAATAAAAAAATATTGACCAATACGAATTGTTCAAAGTCGTCCAAGACACGAAACCCCACGCCTCAAAACAATAACCATAATTTTACGGATAAACAAATTCGATACCAGTACTATATCAAGAATTCTCCTATTTTTATTTCCTAAAATGAAATCTGTTTAGTTAAAAAGGCTTTCAAAATTTAGGCAGATGTAGAGATGAAAAAGAAGAATTTTATTTTTAAAGACACCTAATTCAGTATATGTTTTTTCCATTGATAAAATAAATATTTTAAATGTATATGATTAGGAAATCATCTTTTTATAAAAATGCTCTCTAGCCAATATTTTACTTCTCATTATTTGTTTTAAAAATACACACACCAACAAATGTAAAACTCTAAATTTCAATTCACTATATGTCAATTTGCAAATGTTTTTTAAACGAATGGCACGATACAGATACATTTAAGGTTTTTCTATCAAATACATTTAAATTTTCTTTTACTAAAACTAAACACCATCAGTGTTATATAAACTCATATTTTACTAATTAATTTATCCTTGATTAATCCTTCAATGTCAATGTAATTAATCACATTCTGAACTAATGGCACTGATGAATTATGAATCATATCTGCTTTTCCTTTCATAATTACACATGTATCGGACAAAATTATTTTTAAGTTTCAATATCTGTCTACAAACAATTCATCAATATTAACTTAATATATACAATTTTCAATGCTTTATATAATTAATCTTTTACTATAAAAAAGTCTTTATAATATTATTGTATAATAATAAACCTTAGTGTTATAAAATCTTTTATATATATTAACTAAATATATGTGCTAGTTTATTTGAATATTTCAAATAAACTAAGATGTGATAAGCTTTTTATGCTGAAAGAAAGTTTATATTTGTTTGTAACAATAAATAACAGTCTAATATTTTTATGACAATATATTTGATTTGACAATAGTTATAAGAAATTAACACCATTTTCACTGTAATCTACTTTATTAAGTAATAAGAATCATTATTTTTAAATAAATATTATAATGTACATTTTTTTATAAAGGCAGTAGAGGTTTATAATATATATATCTGTATATATTATATAACATATTAATTTTATAGATAATGTATATATTATTTTTATTGTTATTATTATTATTATCAATATACACTCAAAGCCAAAACATTATGACCACCCTACATTTAGGAAAACAGTACATTTAAAAAGAAATTTCCGTTGCGAATGAAAAACATTTAACAACGATTAAAAATAAAGTCAATAGACATAAGAGATAACGCCATCATGAGCGAAGTATCAAAATAGCGCGAGAAAGGAACTTATTAATATGGAAAAAAATTATGTACAATATTAGTAGAAACATGTACACTCAAGAGCAAAACATTATGACCACCCCTACATTTTACAATGAACTCGCCTGGATGACGTGGAAGACACGTGATCATGTGGAAGTGGTATTTAACTGGTATTAAGTGGTGGTATTAATCCATGCCAAGGCGGGTTGAAGCTGTTTGCGCCAAGGTGGGCCAAATCGTTATTGATAGGTGGTCATAATGTTTTGGCTCTTGAGTGTATATGTATTATCAATTAATTTGCATCAAATAAAAAAATATTGTACTTTTTAAAAATGCCATTTTTACAAATTATTATTAAATGAATAAATAAGAAGAGATTTACTTATGATTTATATGAATTTACTTCATGTTACTGTAGGGCGATTCATGTTATTGAATCATTCAATTCGTCAATATAGTTACTTAAAGTTTAATTGAACAAAAAACCAAATTTTTCATTATGAACAAAAAACACTTTTACCATCCTTATCTTTATCATAGAAAAGATTTGAAATAAATAATAAGGAATCAATGGAGATACATTCCCTCAAATTAATTGAAAGTAAAATAGAAAAGTGAATCATTCAATTTTTATGTTCTCAAGAGTTTTATAGAGGCAGCGTCTTTTTTTTTTTTACTTTCATCTCACCGTTTCGAAATATTTTTGTGAAGGATCCTTTTGAAAAGAAACAACAGGAGACGAAGAACTATCTCTCTGCGGAGACATTGTGTTCGAAAAATACTTTCGCGAGAAATCAATGCGATCTCTTTTAGGCCATTTTGACATCAATGGCGGTGGATGTTTATTGTTGGAGAAAGTCCTCGATAGAGAAAGAAAAAAAAGTCTGATAGACATGGTGAAAGTAATGCTTTCAATGATATTAACAGACTTCAAGTGTAATGGCAGACGAAAATATTCAGATGGGTGAAGAATGAGATTTTGGGAAGGAAAAAAAGATTTTACTTCAGAATATGAATTTATAGTGATTGATTATTAAATGGTAAACGATTTAAAAAAATTCA